>CAXHSM010001472.1:0-32000 GCA_964019185.1 Maratus speculifer | reverse complement strand
CGAATAGGGATAAAAATATACTTTCATATTCAGTTTGTTTGAAAGCTGTATCACAATTTGTTCAAAAACTGCATCACAGTTTGTTTGAAATTGTATTGCAATTTGTTTGAAAACTTTCGCAATTTACACAATATTTATTGTTTTAAAATTAATTTTAAATCATGAATTTTTAAAAATCTATCTCTAATTTGTGCAGATATTTTCTATTGGTGTGTACTTAAATTAATATATAAATAGCTCATCCGTACTTTACATCTTATGACGAAATAAAATTATTCATCAGCCTATGAATAAAGCAATAAACAATAAATAAAACACAAAAATACGATATGTAAATAAATTTAATTCCTGAAATGAACATGAACAAAATGGCTATTTTAAAACGTGATCTTTGGCAATTTATTCGGCTGTCAACTTCTGAAGTCAAACCAATATGGAAATATCAATTTTAGTATATTTGAAAACTTTATTTGGATGCAGAATTGCTATTTTTCTCATAAATATGATTATTAGTATTGTTAGTAGGCATTCTAAAATAATATATTAAATGTAAAACATTTATTGGAGTTATCAATTTACAAAACAAGTAGGTAAATTTGATGGCAGATCGCACAAAGGGTTTATTAAATGTACCTTTCTAAACAACTTATACTTTAATCAATAAATCCAAATTGTTAATTCACAAATAATAAATTCTTACATAGATGGTAGCGGTAGCACCAATAAATTTAATTTTAAAATAATTATAAAAGGGATTTATTTATTTTAATGAAATTAAAATTGTTACAATTCCGACAACAGCCTGTTCAATTTTTTGTCTGGAGAAACATTTGACAGAAGCGAAACGTACTCAAGATATTTTATGAAACTTGAAAGCGAACAATTTCGCATAGATCTAACGGCTTTTAAATTGTCAGATTAAGACTGTTCTCAACTGCTCCACTCAACGAATGTAAAACGTTTTGACACATTTACAAATTCATTTTCTAACGAAAAGATGCAATATTGGAAGACGGTATTATGGAAACGATTTGGAATCAAACTCTTTACTCCATTCTGTGCTGATCAATAAATTGAGTTATAAGTGAGATTCCTCACGTGACGATCACGTTTTACTCTCTAGTTTGACTGGTTTTTTTGCTTTCGTAAATTCTGTTTACAACGGACTTTGACAGTATTTCTACAAATAGCTATTGTGTTTCCCAAAAAAATAATAATAAAAACAAAATAAATAAATAAATAAATAATAATTATAATAATAATATAAATAAATAAATAACAAGAAACTGAGTGCATGTAGACAGTTTCTGAACATCAACACCTGTTAGTTTCATGCATTTTCGAACAAAAATAAATTAAAAATTACGTCATAAAGTTGCCGATTTTGATTTAAGAACAGTGTTGAAAGTAGATTGTTTTTTCTTTTCTGTTGTTGGCAACAACAGTGTTTTTTTTTCGGTGGAATAAAAATGTCTTTTTTTAAGTTGGCTGGTTAATGCGTACGTTAAGTTTAAATTAGAAATATTAAAGTAAAATAATTGTAATTTAATGGAGTCAGATAAAATATTTTAATAAATAAGTACGACTGAATGAAATAAAATTCAGGGAGATACTACCGACATTAGTGGTGACAGCAAAGACGTGATATTTAAAAAGGTACCATTTTACTTTATTTCGTTTAATGAATATGGAACTATTAATTAAAAAGCGCTCTCCTGTTAGAGCTAATTTTTCTAAAACTTACAACGCATTAACGAATTTATTAAAAGAAGATAATCCTAAGGAGGAAAATATTAAATCTACTTTTGCTAGCTTAAAAAGAATTTACAATCGCTTGGTAGATTTAGACAACGAGATAAGTAACAACATGTTAGAAAATTGCGATATGACAGAGTATGAAGCTGAATGCAACGCTATAGAAAAATATAATGAAAAAATGGATAAAGTTAGCGTGAGTGTAGAAATTTATTTAGAGAAAGATTTAAAATCGCAGTATACGAATTCAGTAACTAACTCGCCTGTAATGAAAAAGAAATTAAAATTACCAAAAATAAAGTTGATCAAATTTAGTTCAGATATTAAAGATTGGCTCGCTTTTTGGAGCCAATTCAAAAGAATTCATGAAGATAAATTTCAATATTTAATTCAGTGCATAAGTGAAGGTACAAGAGCTCGCGAAATAATTGATAGCTTTCCACCGACTAGTGAAAATTATGAAAAGGCTATTGAAAGTTTGAAATCGCGATTTGGGCGCGATGAACTGTTAATTGAGTTTTATGTCAGACAACTTCTTAAACTTGTTGTTCAAAACTCTACAAAGTCTAAAAATAGAATGCACACTAGTAACTTATATGATAAGTTAGAATCTTATTTAAGAGCTCTAGAATCGATAGGCTTAACCTCAGATAAATATTCTGCAATGCTTTTTCCATTTGTGGAATCCTGTATTCCGGAAGAGTTATTCAGAGTATGGTTAAGAAATACTAGCAATATTACAACCGATTCTTCTGATAATATTTACAGTGAAAAATTGAAAAATTTATTATCCTTTTTGAAAACGGAAGTTGAAAGTGACGAACGAATTCGCTTGGCAAAATCTAGTTTTATAAATGAATATCGTCAACGGAAAGAAATATCGCAGCATTTTGCGGCTCCCACTACTAGTGATTTATTTTCAGGAACCATTGATAAAAAGAAATTAAACAATTCTTGCGTTTTTTGTGACAAGTTACACAATAGTAAAGAATGCTTTAATGCTCAAGAGCTTAATTTGGCACAAAAACACGAAATTTTACGAAGAAAAAAATGCTGTTTCTTTTGTTTTAAAATCGGGCATCGTTCGAAATTTTGCAAAACTAACATCAAATGTATTTTATGCAATAAAAGACATTTAGTTTTGATGTGTCCTGAATTTCCAGCTAACAAATTGACTGAAATTCAACCGACTGAACATCACTCTGATTCTGCTGCTTCAGACGTCAGTTTGTCGAGTCAATGTGTACCAGAGAAAGTGTTACTTCAAACACTGATAGTTAGATTGAAGTCAAAAGATAAAGAACGTCAAGCCCGAGTATTGATTGACAGCGGTTCTCAGAAGTCGTATATTTTACAAAGTACTGCTGAAAATTTGGATCTGGATCCAATAGAAAGGAAAAGTTTAAGACATTCGTTGTTTGGTGAATTTAAAACTGAAGAAAAGAATCACAATCTTTACAAACTAAAACTTGAAGCACTCAGTGGAAAATTTTCCTGTAATATAGAGGTGCTGGATCAGCCAAAAATCTGTAGTAAAATTCCTAGGCTTAAAAAAGGATCGTGGAATAAGGAATTAAAAGGGAAGAAAATATGGATTGGGGATTATGGAAAAGGTTGTCCTGATATAGAATTATTGATAGGAGCAGATTTTTGTGGTAAACTATTTACCGGAAACATGCATAAACTTAAATGTGGCTTAGTTGCATACGAAACTTTTTTAGGTTGGCTTATCATGGGCAAAGTGCCTGGAGAAGAATTTGACTGCTCTTTAACTTATGTAATAACTTCATTGTTCACAAAAGATGCATCAGTAACAAATCTTGCAGAAAACAGATATATAGTTTCTAAAGATGGAGTTCAAAATTCCGAAAGAAATTACCGTGAAAATAAGTATGTCGATTCTAAAGATAAAGATCAAAATCCAGAGAAAAATTACAGAGAAAATAAGTATGCAAACTCTAAAGACAGAGATCAAAATCCAGACAGAAATTACAGGGATTATATCGATAGATCTCAGTATCCAGCAAAAGATTTCAAGGTGAATTCTACAACAAAGATAAGACCTGCATTTGATACTTCGTGTCATGAAAAGGGCCACCCATCATTGAATGATTGTCATGAAATGGGACCAAATTTTTTAGGAGAAGTTTCGCTTTCCCCATCTTTGTTTATTCAAGATATTCGAACGGTGGGAGTTCCCGATTTGGATCATTTGGATAAAGTCAACATATCAAGAGGATTGAAATACCAGCAAAGACTACGAGAAGAATCCAGAGGAAGATCCCGAGATGAATATCTTAGTCTTTTGGTGCAATCACCTGTGAAGCAAAAACATCTGATCAGAGAAATAAAGGAAGAAGATATCGTTCTGGTACAATGCGATAATAAAGAAAGATTAGATTGACCGCTTGGATGTGTTGCTACTGTTTTTCCAGAACGAGACAATTGTATCCAAGTGGTAAAATTTAAAAGTGCCAGTAGAGACCTTACCCGGCCTATGCAAAATTTGTATCCTTTAAAGATTTCTTGTAGTGATGAATTGTGCAAGAAAGCCGATTTTACTATAA
The DNA here is from genome assembly GCA_964019185.1 of Maratus speculifer. NCBI lineage: Eukaryota > Metazoa > Arthropoda > Arachnida > Araneae > Salticidae > Maratus > Maratus speculifer. The sequence continues at coordinate 27,678 of CAXHSM010001472.1, read as the reverse complement.
ATGAGACTGGAGGTGCTAAGGTTGATGATGCCAAACCCACACATAAAATTCATAAAGCTGTTTACGAATTTAAGAATAGTCCTGACAAAACATTTCCTCAAGTATTAAAACTAAATGTGAAAGAACAGTAAAATGTCCGAAACATTGTAAGGACTGACTGAACTTCTTATTATAAATGTATCTTTGAGAGAAATTTTAAACTTATTTATTTAGAAGTGTTTGTATAATATAATATTTAGTTCTAACTGTTTAACTTCATTACTATGTTTATACCGAGTTATTTGTAATATTATTTTTAGATTATTTTGAATATTTATTGTTTTGATAATTTCCATTTATCAAAAGGTGGGAGGATGTTGAAAGTAGATTGTTTTTTCTTTTCTGTTGTTGGCAACAACGGTGTTTTTTTTTCGGTGGAATAAAAATGTCTTTTTTTAAGTTGGCTGGTTAATGCGTACGTTAAGTTTAAATTAGAAGTATTAAAGTAAAATAATTGTAATTTAATGGAGTCAGATAAAATATTTTAATAAATAAGTACGACTGAATGAAATAAAATTCAGGGAGATACTACCGACAAACAGCCTTCATAGATATAATGTTCTTTTTTTCGGAGTACTTTCTTTACGCTATGTGACTGAAAAATAGAAAGCAATTTATCTTTTTAATTTATAATTCTTAAGCGGCTTGTCATTCTATTATACGTCTGTCACCGCAACCTTTTCTCCTCAGACATGAGTTTTCAATACTTCGACAAAAATATTTAACGTTTTTGACCTCCTATCCATTTTCCTTTCAAAAGATTATCTGGCATGGAACCCAGTATGAGGTTACCCGAATAAAGATAAATTCTTTCTCCATCCATAAGGTATTAGCTAAAGAGTTTATATGTGATGCCTGATAGAAAATTTGATGAAAACTCTTTACCCTTCATTCCTTGCAGTCTTTCTTTAAAATGTTTGTTGTTCAACACAACAATTTTCGCTGATGGAAAATGGATCTCAGGCTATTGCAAGCCTATAACTCACAGGTAAGGTTTAGTGATAATCTAATTCTTTTTAATGGATCAGGCTGTAATAAGCCAACTAAATGCAAAACTTTCTAATGGAAATGTTCATCCCAATCTTTGTGATCAATCCAAAGCCCTGTTATTTTTCTTTCAGAATAAAGATGTTGAGTAAAATTGAGGTATAAATGCGGAGTAAATATAATATTATAAAATAATTTATTAAAATTTATTAAAATAAAGGTTTAATATCATCGTTCTGCTTCTTTCAATATTTTAATTATTGCTTAAGATTTCTTCAATCGAAAATATTTTGAATTTTGTGTAACGTCTATCAGATACAAGTCTAAAATTGTACGTCTAACATGCTGCATTTGTACTATAACTAATTTTATCATAAAATTGTATGAAATAGAGTTACCTTTTATTTAGCACATTTAATGATTTTAGCTTTGATTCTACATTTTTTAAATCTTTTTTTCTTGTACACAGCTTCCCATATATGCCCCTGGTGGTGATTTTAAGAAGTAAATTTCTTCACCGAATCCTTCGTCCCTTGTCTTTTTTAATCTTCTTCCAAAATTTGGTTTAATTCTCACAATTAGATCGCGCTGCAGAACAGTCTGAGTACTGTCAGTTTATTTATGGGCATCTTGTACATTAAATTTCAAGTTATTCTATATTGTGGTTTTTGCGCTTTTATATAAGGATTGACGGACAGACAGGCGGGCGGACCAGATGACGATTATAGATAGTAAGTATTTACATAATTGCAAAATCAAGTACGAGTGCATATTTCGGTTTGTCCGATTCGATCATTCTAAGTACACAAATGATCACTGTAAATATATCACACTAAAAACGATTCGAAAACATTTCTGAAAATCAATGGTAGCAAAAGAATTTTTTTACGTGATTTTTTTTTCTTTTTTTTTTTACATCTCGAAAATATATTAGTTTCTCAGATTTCTAATGATAAAAAATTATTTTCGGAAACATTAGTTACTCGGAATCAATTATTGTATGCTTTTGTTCCTGGATATACTAAAAAATTATTGAATTAAGAGACATATATTCTTTTTCACTTTTTTTTCTTTAAGTAAGAGTTTGGAAAATAAAAAGCATTTTACCTTTTCGATTTGCCATTTTTAAACAGCGTGTCCTTTTTTCATCAGTCTTTCAATCAAACCTCACTTCATAGGCATGAGTTTTCAATATTTCAACAAAAGTATTTAATATTTCGAATGCTTTGTTCTCCTATTCATTTTCCTTTTGAAAGATTATCTGGCATAGAACCCATTATTCCATTACCCGAATAAAGAAGAATTCTTTCTCTACCTATGAGGTATTATGTGAAGAATTTATACGTGATGTCTGCTAGAAATTTTGATAAAACACTTTATCCTTCATTCCCTGCATTCTTTCTTTAAAACGTTTGTTGTTCAACACGACATTATTCATTGACGGAAAATGAATCTCAGGCTAATACGAATACATGCGTAAGAATATGCATAATATGTGCGCATAAGTATGCATATATATCATATATAAGGCTTAGCGATATTGAATTTCCTTTTAATGGATCATGCTATAATCAGAAAACGGGATGCAAGATTTTCTAATGGAAATTTTCATCCAAATCTGTCTGATCAATCCAAGGCCTTGTTATTTTTCTTTCATAATAAAGATGTTACGTAAAATTGATCTTTAAATTTGGAATAAATATAATATTATAAAATAATTTGTTAAAATGTATTAAAATAAGTGTTTAATAACATTCTTTATCTTCTTCTCTCAATAACTTCATTATTGCTTAAACTTTCTTCTATTTAAAATATTTTTAATATTGTGTAATATCTATTATAGACAAGTCTAAATATGCATGTCAAAAACATGGTTCATTCTTACTATATCTAGTTTTATATTAAAATTGAATGAAATAAAATTACCTTTTATTTAACATAATTAACGATTTAAGTTTTGATTTTGCATTTTTTAAAACTCTCTTTTCTGGTACACAGCGTCCCATATTCCCCTAACGGCGACTATAAGAACTAAATTTTTTTCACTAAATTTTTCGTCCCTTGTTTTACTTAATTACCTTGCAAAATTTGGCGTCATTCTCTCAATTAGATCGTGCTGCAGGGGTGTATGAGTACTGTCAGTTTAACTATAGGAATCTTGTATATTAAATTTCAGAATATTCGGTTGGGTAGTTTTTGCGCTTTTGTACACGAATTGACGGACAGACTGTCGGGTGGATCAGTTAATGATTATAGATACTAATTTACAAAAGGGATACTAATTTACAGATATTTACATAATTGCAGAAGTACTTACGAGTGCATATTCCGGTTAGTCTGATTTAATCATCCTAAATATACAAATGATCACTGTCAACATATCACTCTAAAAACTATTCGAATTATTTTCTTTCCAAAAATCAATGGCCGCAAAAGAAAATTTTCTTTTCTACATTTTTTTTTTAAATTTCGGAAACATATTAGTTTCTGAGATTTCTAAAGATAAAAAATTATTTTCAGAATCATGAGTTACTCGGAAGTAGTTATTGTGTGTTTTTGTTCCTGAATTATTATAAATTTAAGAGACATATGTTCTTTTTTACTCTGCAATTTCCTTAAAATAAGAGTTTGGAAAATAAAAAAGCAATTCATCTTTTCATTTTATCATTTTTAAATAGCGCGTATTTTTGTCAACTGTCTTTCAACATAAGCTTCACTCCGTAGACATGAGTTTTCAATATTTCGACAAAAATATTTAACCTTTGAAATGCTTTTATCTTTCTATCCATTTTCCTTTCAAAAAATTATATCAAATTAAACCCATTATGTCATTAGCCCACTAAAGATAAATTCTTTCTCCATTTATAAGGGATTAGCTAAAGAATTTATACGTGAAGTCTGATAGAAATTTTGATAAAACACCCCCATTAAAAAAATCTGTAGAAAATCTATAGCTTTTTGGCCCAAAATCTTTGGGAAATCCGATGGTATTTGGCCCATTATGCAGATATTTTTAAGAATATCTTAAAAAATTCTGCAGATATTTTAAAGATAAAGCTAAGTCTGCAAATTTTCTTCAAACTTCTGTAGAATATCTGCAGAAAGTGGCGATTTCTTCAGATAATCTTAAGATTATTTTTAGTCGGGACTTTCATTCACTACATTCTGTAAAATGTTTGTTGTTCAACATAACAATATTCGCTGAAGGAAAGTGAATCTCAGGATAGTGCAAGCGTATAACATACATGTAAGGCTTAGTAAAAATCTATTTCTTTTTAATGGATCAAGCTAAAATAAGACAACTGGATGCAAGATTTTCTAATGGAAAATTTCATCCCGATATTTGTGATTAATCCAAGGCCTTGTTATTTTTTTTCATAATAAGAACGTAAAATTGAGATTTAAATGCGGATAAAATAAAATATTATAAAAGAATTTGTTAAAATATATTAAAATAAATGTTTAATAGCATTCTTCTTCTTCTTCTTCTAACAATATTTTAATTACTGCTCAGACTTTCTTTGACAGAAAATATTTTCAATTTTGTGCAATGTCTAATAGAAACAAAACTAAAATTGCATGTCGAACGTGGTGCATTCGTACTATATCTAATTTTATAATAAACTTGAATAAATTAAAATAACTTTTCATTTAGCACATTTAATGATTTTAGTTTTCATTCTGTATTCCTTAAAATTCTCTTTTGTGGTACACAGCATCACATATTCCCTTAGCGGTGACTTTTTGAACTTTTTTTTTTTTTTTACAGACTTATTTGTCCCACGTTTTGCTTATAATTTCGTTGCAAGATTTGGCGTCATTTTCTCAATTAGATTGCGCTACAGAACAGATTGAGCACTCTCAGTTTAATTATGGCCACATTGTATATTAAATTTAAAATTATTCGGTTGGACAGTTTTTGCTTTTTTATATATGGATTGACGGACAGAAAGGCGGGCGGACCAGATGACGATTATAATAACTATGTATTTACATAAATGTAAGAGCAGCTACGAGTGCATATTATGGTTTAGAAAATATTCCGGTTTGTCCATTTGGATCATCCTAAATGTACAGATGATCACTGTAAACATATCAGTCTAAAAACTATTCGAAAACGTTTCTGAAAATCAATGGCAGCAAAAGAATATTTTCTGTTTAACATGTTTTTTTTAAATCTCAAAACCATATTAATTTCAGAGATTTCTAAAGATATAAAATTATTTTTGGAATCATTAACTACTCGAAAGCGCTTATTGTGTGTTTTTTCTTCCAGGATTTATTATAAATTTATTAGATTAAAAGACGTATGTTTTTTTTTTTAGCTTTGCACTTTCCTTAAAGTAAGAGTTTGGAAAATAAATAGTAATTTGTATTTACAATTTATCATTTTTAAATTGCTTTTGTGAATTGTTTCTCAACACAAACTTCACTCCATAGTCGTGAGTTTTCAATATCTCGACAAAAAATATTTAATCTTGTTTTGTCCTTCTATCCATTTTCTTTTGAAAAGGTTATCTGGCAATGAAACCATTATGCTATTACCCGAAGAAAATATTTCTCTATCTATAAGCTATTAGATAAAGTATTTATACGTGGTGTCTAACAGAAAATTTGATGAAAACACTTCACCCTTCTTTCACTGCATTCTTTCTTTAAAATGTTTGTTGTTCAACATAACAAAATTCACTGATGGAAAATGGATCTCAGACTAATGCAAGCGTATAGCACACATGTTAGGCTTAGCGACAATCTATTTCTTTTTAATGGATCAAACTGTAATAAGCCAACTGGATGCAAGATTTTCTAATGGAAAATTTCATCCCGATATTTGTGATCATTCCAATGCCTTGTTAGTTTTCTTATTGCAAAAAAATCTTTAAAATATATTAAAATTAATGTTTAATAATATTCTTCTTCTTTTTCTTTCATTATTTTAATTATTTCTTAAACTTTCTTCGACCGAAAATATTTTAAATTTTGTAAAATGTGTACGTAAAACTAGTCAAAAAATTGTATGTAAACAAGGTAAATGCGGTGCATTCATACTATATGTAGCTTCATAATAAAACTAAACGAAATAAAATTACCTCTTATTTACACTTATAGCGATTTTAGTATTGATTCTGCACTTTTCTAGCCGTCTTTTCTGTTACTCAGCGATACATATTTCTCTAGCGGTTGTTTTTGGAACAATTTTTTTTATCGGAATCCTTAATTTCTTGTTTTATTTGATGTTCTTAGAAAATTTCCCGTTATTCCCTCATTTAAATCGCACTACAGAACACTCTGAATAATGTCAGTTTTATTATAGTTGTCTTGTATATTAAATTTCAAATCATTCGGTTCGGTAGTTTTTGCGCTGTTAAATATAGATTAACGGACTGACAGACAGGCGGACCAGACAACGATTATAGGTATTTCGTATTTACATAATTGCGAAAGCCCTTACAAGTGAACATTTCGGTTTGCGAAAACAGATTATTTTAAATATACAACTGATCACTGTAAATATGTCATTTTAAAAAATATTCCAGAACGTTACCGAAAATCTATGGCAGTAGAAAAAACATTTCTTTATATATGGTTTTTTAAATCTAGAATATATATTACTTTCTGATGTTTCTAAAAATGTAAAAATGTTTTTCCGAATAATTAGTTATTTGGAAGAGGTCATTTTATATTTTTGTTCATGGTTATATTGCATTTTTTTAAGATTTTGAATTATGATTACTTTTTTTAATGTGTTTTCTTACAATATGTGTTTGGAAAACATAAAGCAATTTATCATGATAATTTATCATCGTTAAACGATATTTAATTTAACTAACCTTCTTCCAGCTCAACCTTCACTCCACACTGTAAAAAAAAATTCTGTAAGGGTACTAAACTTTTTCTAGGAAACTGGGATTCCAAGAACTTTTCCTGTAAAGGTAACAGCAAAAATTCAAGTTTCAGAATCGGTTACATGAATTTTTCCTGTTATCTTTACATGAAAAGTTCTTAGAATCCCAGTTTCCTAGAAAATGTTTAGTACCTTTACAGATTTTTTTTTACAGTGCATACAAACAAGTTTTCAATCTTTCAACAAAATATTTAATATTTCGAATGCTTTGTATTCCTATCCATTTTCCTTTCAAAAGATTATCTTGCATTGAACTCATTATATCATTACCTAAATAAAGATAAATTATTCTCCAATTTATAAGGTATTAGCTAAATAATTTATGCGTGAGGTCTGCGTGAAATTTTGATGATGAGTTTAACCATCATTTGCTGCATTCTTTCTTTAAAATGTTTGTTGTTCGACCTATCTACATTCACTGATGGAAAATGGATCTCAGGCTAATGCAAGCGTATAACCCAAATGTAAGGCTAAGCGATAATCTAATTCTTTTTAATGGATCAAACGCTATAATAAGCCAACTGGATACAAGATTTTCTAATGGAAAATTTCGTCCCCATCTTTGTGATCCACGCAGTTATTTTTCTTTCATAATTAGAATATTAATTATAATTAGATTGAAATGTAAATAGTGTCTATCATATTATAAAACAATTTATTAAAATAAATTTGTAATATTATTTTTCTTCTCCTCCTAACAATATATATTTTTTAATTTTCTTTTTCTTTATAATATTATTTTCCTTTCTTTATTCTCGTCTAATGCTTATTAGGAATGAGACAAGCTCAGACTCTATTTTTACTTTCTTCTATCTGTACAAGAAGAAAGTACTGGATTAGTGAATATTTTCGAATTTAGTTTTAGATGGATTTACACGCTTTAGGAGAGAAAAAACCCCGAAAAACATGTTTTTACAAAATGTCTGTCTGTGAGTCCGTCTGTTTGTCTCTCAATCAGCCTGTATGCAACATAAATGTTTTTGGGCTCTCTATCTCACAAAGTAATGCACATAATTTGATAAAAACGAATATTTAGGTAATTCTAGATGCTGATTGGTAAGTTGATGCTGATTAATTTTCAGTGTAAATCGCTCAATATGTGTCGCTGGTGTGCTGTATTTTTTGTAATTTACGCAACAGCATTTATCTCAAAAAATAATGCACATGTTTCAATCAAATTTCAGAATCTGTTAGTCCATGACATGAGTCGACGTGGTCTACATTTTGGTGTAACTCACGCAACAAGTGGCGCTCGTATGCTGCATTTTCACGATTTTTGCAATAGCTCTTTCTCAAGAACTATGCATGTCTATTTCAATAAACCTTCACATTCGGTTAGTCCTTGACATAAATTTATGTTGTCTATAATCTGGTGTAATTCCCTAAATAGGTAGCGCTGCTATACTGCATTTTTCACTATTTTCGCAATAGCAATCAAATAAAATTTCAGATATTCGGAAAATTTTGTTCCAAAAATCGCTAAAATATGGCATTGTATGCCGAAAAACTCTTTCATTGCAAGCAATCTAAAACAAGAAAAATGTCAAGTCAAGCATTCTTTGCAGAACACAATCTTTTTAAAATGTTCAGCTTTCGAAACTTCTGTATAAAATTTTTACGGCTTACCCATAAACAAACGGTTTACCGATTAATTCTACTGATCTTTGATTTTTTTTAAATTTAATTTTGAAATCAGGGTCTTATTTGCTGGACATCCTATATACAGGGTGTCCACTCTCAACGGTGGCCAATGGCTAATTTCTAAACTGTTTGTCATAGACATATAGTTACAATTTCAAAAATGCTTTAAAAAAGGTAAAGAATTGTTTTTCAAGCGATTTACGTCAAAAAAACTTTTTATTAAAAAAATACGAAAATTAAATTTTTATACAATCCCCCGGTTCTATAAGTGATATTTAGTAAATTTTTACCACTACTCTAACAAGTTATACAAAAAAGTCCCATTCCTCTGCGATTAAAACAAGCCGAGTTATAGCTGTTTAAAGTTGAAGCATTTTTTTGCTGCAAATTAGGGGTCAGTCACAAATTTACTGGAAATAAAAAGAAACGCAAGATATAGAATTTAACATTAAACATTGAGAGTAAAATAATTTTTACAATATATTTTTTTAATTTATGTTGATGATTACATAATAAAGCAAGATTTGTACTAAAAATATAAGTAAAAAAATAACAGAAAGTTTGTTAATTTAAATTATAAAAAGCAACCGTTATAATTGTTACAAAATGACACATTTTTAAAATTTTATTAGATTACTTAACCTAACAGAATTTGGTGTAGCCCTATAAAATAAATAAATAGTACGCACCTAAAATTGTATTAATATTACTATGTCATTAGATATAAATAAATGTGCAAATGGAACCTCGATCGGACATGTGGAAGTGAATTAAAATTTGAATAGAAATTTTGAGCTAGGGAAACTAACATACGAACGTTTAAAGCAAAAAATAAGCTTATCAAAATAACACACCTTTTTAAAATAAAATCGCGATTTCCCAAAATTTTATTTTCTCGATAAAGTGAATTTTAAAATTCACGTCTTCAACTATTTTAACCAAACTAGAAGTTAATTAATAAATATTAACACTACCCTAAAACTTATACCGTGGTAGCACCTTCAGTTAAATTGCTTTAAAAATATTTCTTTATCATGTTTAAAACGTTTTTGTAATTGGAACTAAACATCTGTGACAAATGGTTTAGGAATTAGCTATTGGACAGCATTGAAAATGGATGCCCATTATAATAATTTAAGCACTTAGTATAAGTTCCCTGAAAACTAAGTCCAACTCATTCGTTTTCAGGAACAGAAAAGTGGTTTAAGTCATGAAATTTAAAGTTTCATAACTCGGTCAATTTTAATGTTAGATGAATGGGACCTTTTTTGTATTGCTTGATAGGGTGATGGAAAATATTTACTAAATATCACTAATAGGACCGGGGGACCGTATAAAAAGTTAATTTTCGTAATTTTTTAATTAAAAGTTTTTTGACCTAAACCGCTTGAAAAACAATTCTTTATCTTTTTTAAAGCATTTTTGTAATTGGAGCTGTATGTCTATGACTATCGGTTTAGAAATTAGCCATTGGCCACCGTCGAGAGCGGACACCCTATATATCATTGGAATAAATTTCTAAAAGTTCACAGTTGTGACCATAAAGAATCTTACTTAAAAAATTGCATCCTAACATGTCAATGAAAAAAAGACTCGTCTTCTACGATTAAAATTGAGAAAATTTTAATACTTGAGTATATTAGAATATTCGAGCCTTTTTATTTTCTAAAGAAATGTGTCCGCGCTAATTTTTTTTCAATAAGTGGGAGTCTCTTTTCATCCACTGAAGGACATTTTTGACTAGAAATTCTTTTGAGGAGGACTTCAATCGAATATAAAACGGTAAGGTAACTTAAGAGATAAACGATGCATATCAAAGTGATTTGAAAAGAACATCTGAAGAAAGAGAAGTTAAGGGAAAATATAACGAGATTATATTTCTGAGCCATTGATTCATGTTCTTGCAATGCTTTACTAAAACTTAATAAATGTCATGACTGAATGCATCATTAGATTAACTATAGAGATCATTGAAGAATCATATGCATGAAACTTCTATGACAGGCAGATAAAAAAATTTTATTTTTATTTTTATACAGACTTTTTAAAGGTCTTTGTAATAATTCATACTGCATGCGAACTTACCCATGATGCAATTGTCACAAGGTTTTAAACACTTTTTGGAATTGGATATAAATTTAAAGTCAGTTTCAATTCTTCTAAAACCGTAATAAATTATATTTTAAAAAGTATAATTAATATAAAAGGATTTTCAAACGAAAATAGTCGCATGTAGCAGTACGAAAACTTTTTCTATTTCATGCGTGTTAATACTTCAAAATTCGCTATCACACAGCTAAAATTCAACGCCAATCCATGCCTCTTATGAGGATTGGAAAGATGTGGATTTCCGTGCATTTGTTCTTCAGATACGATTATCTCTAAAATCTTAAATATGTAAATTTTGAAAATGTGCACAGCAGCATAACCTGTGGCTTATTTACACCAAAACCTAAAATGGGTTTATTTTGTGTCGGCCGATTATCTACTCGAGAGACATAGTTCCAGGGGGGAGTGCCCTTCCTGGGGGGGTCTTTCTAATTGAATCTAACCCATATTTACGCAAGGTTTGAAGAAAACCACGAGAACTCCGAACGGCTTGGCTGACGACCGCGATTGGGTTTGAACCCAGCACTTGCCATCTAGCAGTTGAGAGGTCAGAACCTCACGGCACTGTTGGGGCCCACCAAAAAATAAAGAGCACCAAATTATATTAATTAGGAATATGCATAAATCATAAATAATGCAAAATAGCAGAGACGGCTGTAGGGAAATTTAAACCCAAAGTTAGTCAGCGCCAATTTATCTCAGAGACTAATTAAATACAAAGTTTTATTAAATTCCGTGCATTAGTTCTTGAAATAGAGTGTCCGCAAAATTTGTATCACATATTCATAGATAGACAGACAGAAGTCGCAGGCTCAAAGGCAGGCGTTTTCAAAAAACAGTCAAATCTGGTTCAAAACCCACTAAAACGTATAAATAAATAGAAATTTTTACGAATCCAATATTTTCTTCATGTTAAGATAAGAAAAAAAAATTATAAAGTGCGTAAGATATTTCAGAATATAGTTGTTAAACTGTGTAACGGTTGGGTGCTCGTGCTGGGAGTTAAATGCAGACATACTCATGAATTAAGATAAAAACACAGTTTATTAAAAACTATAAGGGCTCAAGGGAAGTGGAGCAATTCTTAATTTTCACAACTGAGAATACTACTGAAAGATTGAACTCATACTCACAGCTCCGGAAACTAGCTCAATCGGGGCAACTCTGATTACTTCTCAGCTATCTTCGGCTAAACTGCTAGAAAAAATCTAATTAGACAGCCCGTGGCTGTAGGTATCCTTTATTCACTTTAGATAATCAAATGCAATTACTATTAAATTTCTTACCACCGGCCAACTTCTCTATTCGAATACTCAATCTCCTTCACAACTCACTGGAGGCTCGGTGCTACTTGCAATCTGCTAGATACCAGCGGAAACACACTTCGCTGACTAATATCGCTCGAGACACGCTCTCTGCTGTCTGCTGCCAGAGACTCTCCTGGCTGGCTAATGCCAGAGACACCACTGCTAGCTGACTAATGCTCTGCTGGCTATCGCCAGAGACACACACTCAAACTCAAACTCCAAGCTGTTATATGCTGCAAACTGAGATACTTCAAATTTACATAATATTACTAACAGCGAGCCTAACTACAGAATCCGAAAGAGACACACACACTCTAGAAAGTTAAAGTAAAAGAGAGGATAGATGTCGCTTTTACGCTTATACATGTTAAATTATTGATGTCACGATCTCAGAAATACTAAAGTGCCTTTATGACAAAGGTCACTCCCTCACAACTGTAGTTTGCATTGCAAATAATGATCTCAAAACTGTATTCGTCAAAATAAAATAGACTAATTGAATGTGGCAAACCCAAAACATTCTTCTATCTTATGCATGTTAATTCGTCACACAAAAAAGGAAACATAGAAACGACATTGATTAGGAAATTAACACCAAAATTTAACCTGCCACAACTTGTTTCAAGTTCTGATTAAATCTGAAATTTCATGAAAATCCGTGTATTAGTACTTGAGATAGAATCATCGGAAAAATCGTAAAAAAAACTGTATAGTAGCACCAGCTGTAGAGCGATTTACTCTAAAAACTAAAGAATATACTCATTTATATCAGGGACTAATTGAATCTGAAGCTTGAGTAAAATTCGTCAAGAAAATTTAAGTCACATTGAGACAGATAGACTCACAGACAGACATTTTGAAAAAAACATGTTTTTGGGGATTTCTGTACCCTAAAAGATGTAAATCCGTCGGAAATCGGAATTCATAGATTTTTCCAAACCCAATACTTTCTTCTTGTAAAGATAGAAGAAAGTAATAAACAGGAATCCTTTGGGCAAAAGTAATTTAAATTCGCATCCAGTTTTTTGAAGATATTTTTTAATGCGATAAAAAATAATAATAAAATAAAAACAATAGTAAAAGTGACGCATCAGACATATTCTATGGAACACTTACTAACACATTCAGACATTAACAGTTATTGAAAAATGTTATTAAGACCAAATGATTGTAAATAAAGTTTACTTTTAAATGATGCCTATGGAAATTTCCTTAGGGGGTTATCAACATATCAAAACTAATCATTTTTTTTTCAAAAGCAATATACAAGTTTGACACCATAAGTAATTTCTACCCCCTTTAATTAGCCTAAATACACATTTTCTTGAAATTCTTATGCTTAGTTTAACAGTAATTAGGAATTTTAAAATTAGCCTATTTTAGGGGAGCTATCCAAATTAAAGTTTTAAATTCGATTGCTGAAAGGTTACATAATAACTACGTCACTTCTATTAATGCATTATCTCTTGCCCATATGACAATTTCATCCGTTTAATATGACTAAACTATTGCCATTTCAAATGCTTCAATAAAATGAGTAATATACATATTTTTCAAATTATGATTTTCTGCCTTTTATAGAAGGTCCCCTAAACCATCAATTTGATGTTCTTTAATCTCTATTGTAAAACTACTTGGAAGAAAAAACCGAAATTGAAAATTCACTTAAGAAGGACTTAATAAATATAAATCCATTAAAAGAAATTGTAAGTTGCAATTACTTTTTTTTTCAAATATTAATTCCATAAGTCGTATTATAAAATTTCCAAAATTACAAATTCATTGTATTTTGTTTTTTATTTTTGTCATATTATAAATTTATATGCAACATAAAAAATGTCACATTAGCATTATAATTTCAGGAAATATTAATAAAAATATGAAAATGCAATTTAACAATAGCATCTCTAAATTTTGAATGTTTATAAGTCAAAAACTTATCATCCAAATGATTTGAAATTTCGTTTCTAAGCATAGTTTGAATCGAAGATTTAAAATTCATCATAAAATTAAGTGTTGTTATTGAAAAAAAAACAAAGTTTTTTATGGTTTTGATTTGTAGATGGCCCTCTGAGTACATTTTATACATATCACTTAAACATAGAATTTATTTCAAATTATTTGATATCAACATTTAGAGTAAGTACCCTCATATCATGCATGGTCACAGTGACGTCACTGTGAGTCACTTTGGTCACATCACATCTGTGACCAAACTGCCACCACTCAGTGACGTCACATTGTGACTGAGATGTGACTTTTTAAAAATCTTTAGAAAATTATAAAAAAAAGTCTTCAAAACATGTTATTTACTTTTAAAAACAAATTTCTGGCAATTTAAATATCGTTGCTTTTGTCACAGTTTCGTCACAATGTTAATGTCAAATTAGTCACAAATGACACATTTTTCACAAATTTGTCACATTGTGACCACTTTGTGAAACGTCACAAAAGAGCTCTAAAACGGCCATAACGGCTTCACATTTTAGTCATTGTGATTCACATCGACAATCGATGGTCACAAAGTCACAATGTGACTTCACAACGACTTCGATGTGACGTCACCATGCCTTACGGTTAGAGATGTTTACTTTTGTTCCCAAGATTATACTACAATCAGTTGCAGCTGTTTTATGAAATCAAGATCTTTAAGTTATCCGATACAGAATAATTCATTGTTATTGGGTTATTAACTAAAGATAAATCTCATACAGCTGCGTTAATAATTTATATCACTATTTGTTTACAGAGAAGCTCATAAATGCAAGACTCTATCATGTCGATCAGTAATATCTGAGTTACCGTGAATTTAAACTCTGAATTTGATATAATCGTCATAAGATTAATAATGCATGCACATTAAATGCATGAAAAGGAATATTTGCTTAGTGAGATGAGGTTGGAAATAAATATGCATATTTAACTTAATGAATAAATGCAACATATTCCAGGCAGAATTATAAAATAAATTAATTATATTAAGTACAGTGTAACTCTGTTAAGATGCATTTTAACGTATTAAACGTAATTTCTATGATGTTGCAGGAACTTCAGGTAATGACATTAAAATCGCCTAAATGAATTATAGAGCACTTACAAGTTTATTGTCAAAAATCGTGTCTTTTACGTATATTTAGATTTAAATTTAACTGCATTCCACTTTAGCTCATTGTATCTTTTAATGTACAGGCTTGACTAATAACTGGAAATAAATATGGATTTATACATGATTTTGTTATCGATTAACACATTACGAAAGAGAATAAAGCAAAAAAGTAATTTTCCTTTTAGATTTTTTTTTAATATAAGGTAAAAAATATTAAATCTTTGAAATACAATCCAGTTATAAAAATCCTATTTATTGCTTGCGATAGCCAGTATCATTAAAGTTTTTGCTTCATTTTTAATGTAAAATAAAAACTATACTTATTAACCTTCCTATAAAAAATGCTGTTAATTTATCAAAAAGTAAAGAAAACATGCAAAACATTAAAACTATACAACCGCAATCGTATAATTTTTTCTACGAGATCCTTTTTTACCTTGCCTGTAACAATACATTATAAAACACTTTCAAAACATCGATAATACAATACTTGTAATCCTTTCTAATTACATTCTTCACACTTTTCTTCGCCAAAAGTAAATGAATTTAATGTAAATGAAAATTGTTTATTAATAAATTTTTAGAATGCATATGAAGGATATTAATGAATCTAAACTTAAACAATGAAAGAGTTTAACGCACATATATGTTTTTTTATTACATATTTATGCTGCTTGTTGCTGCAGTTGGTATTTAATTTTATCACTTTAAAAACAATTTTATATATAAAAAAATATTTTCATATATTTAAGCGTATTCTAAAAAAGAAAAAACAGGCTAGATGCTGCTGTAAATACATTTCAATGAGGAGAATTTTCTGTTTCCATAGCAACAAAATTAAATCGACAACGTTCAATTGGAATTAATTTTTGAACTGAAACAATTTTGATCAATTTAAATTTTTATACTTGTATTATACTTATATTTTAATATATAAAATTTCATAGTTAACTTTCATTATTAATGTACATATGACAAAACTATAGTTTAAACAAACTAAAACTAATAAAACTAAAGTTATTTAGATAAAAACTTTTTAACACGTTCTACACGAGATATTTTTACCTTAAAAAGCATTTGACATAATACAAGAGCATTTTTTGAAATTCAATTTCGTCGCCAATTTGGATAAATCGCCAAATAAATCAAAAGTTCATTATATATTTAAGCACCTTCTGTCGGAGTTTCGCCTAAAGTTTTTTAATAAACATATTTATCCACGTGAGAAGAACATTCTGTAATTTTTTCAGAAGTATGCCCATATGGAGACCTTTCTTATGAGCTACAATTGAAAAAAAAATGTTTCAATAATATTTCAACCAATTTCTGAAGTTTCTAATGATAAAGGAACGTTTTTCGAAATCGTGAATGTGTTAGAAAAAGTTATGTTAGATTTTCCTAAAGTATATTGTTAGATTAAGAACCATTTATCTTCTTTTACATTGAATAAAGGATCCACCGTGTCAGCTTTCAAGTAAAAACAAATTTTGTCTTTTTTGTTCTAATTTTCCCCTGCATGTGTGTTACTAATTTTGTGGGACATACTTATGTATTATGGTGCATTTATTTTTTATTCTCCGAACGCATTTCTTTCTAAATACAATGTTTAAATCATTAAAACTGACATGCAAAAAGTCAGAATTTTGCAGAAATTAAAACTGAAACGAAAATATATTTCTTTTCAATTTCTAAGTTATTTTATTCGCCATAAATGCTGCCACATGATAACTATTGCAAAGTTTTCCTACTCAAGGACAGTGAAAACGAGGTAGTTAAAGCAAATTCTTTGTTACGTCGAGTAGATAGCTAACAGCAGTTAAGATGAGCTTTAGTTCAAAGATAGGGAGAGAAAAGCGACTATTGTTCTTGAGAAAAATTAACCCTTTAGGGTCAGGTGTACCATTAATAGTACATGTATTTTTATGGAGCATTATTTTTGTTTTAATAAATACTTTTATTACTATTTAAATGTAGTAACATTAGTATATGTCAATATGCATTTATTATATGACTTCATTTATATTTAGGCATTTAGTAATAACAATTATTATTATTGTTTACATAATTGTCGTTTCGTTGTTTGCGATTCTTTTATTTTAAACATATATTTTAAGCTTTAAATTTAAAATAAAAGTTATTTTCCTGAACAAATCACGTGCAATAAAGTGCAAAGAGTGTTAGAAAGTTCTAATATTAGTTAAATCTTGTTATAATTCAATATTTTCTAAATATCTCCGAAAATTCTTACTTAACTTGAATAGTACGCAAAAAACAACATTCGTTATCTTTTTCAGACAATGAAATATTCGCTAAACACTAATTAATCTATATGGATAGCAAGTGTTAGTGTTATTAACATAAAAGTAAATTTTTCTAAAAGAAATTCGGACCCGAAAGGGTTAATGTATGAGAAGAATGATTCTTGATGTTATGGGGAGAATTGCCCATTAGTGCAGGCAAAATTTCTTCGATGATTTCTTAAACTTATTATTTCCTTTCAAATTAATGACGCGGAAGAAGTTTTCAAATAAAGGGAAGTATATTTTTAAAAGAACTAGCGAATAATATTGACATTATTTTGTGACTCTCACATGTATAAATTCTGCTACGCAGTCAAACATGTTTCCTTAAAAATTGATAACAACCACGGATGTAATGGAGGGTATACGAGGGTATACACCATATATCTTATGGATTTTTTTGTGGAACACCGTATACCTTCTGCTTCTCACGAAATCTATAGTATATACATTCTGGGGTATACCTTTTGCCTTGAGCGTATACTCTCTGCTTAGAACGTATGCCCTCTGTTTTTATTACGACTACGTCACTGATAACAATCAAATATTCATAGAATAAAACTGTTAAAGGGGTGAGAATAATTGATTAACACACTGTAAAAACTCCGAAACATTTAAGAGTAACAACTAAAAAAAGTGTTTTAATTTAAAAATGCTTCTTCAAAGTGCAGAAATCTAACGGCTTCTGAGATTTGTTATGATAAACACATTCGTTTTCTGCAAAAGTGCCGGATCGTATCTTGTGTATTGCGAAATTGCCATTTCTTCATTCGGAAATTTTCAGCATTACTTATTGATTTGAGTTGTATCGGCTTAAGTGGGACACTCTTTGTTTATTGCCAATGACTTTACTATTTATAATTGTCTGTAATTTCTGACTCAAAATGTGAGTGCAAATTATAAAGCATGAAATACCTATATGACTAAGCTTTAAAGACGTTTTTCATGTACTTATTAAAAGATGCAATCCCAACAATAATAGAATATTTTCAGTTTGAAACCGCTGAATTGTTTCGAATACTCATAAGAAAGTACTTGCTTAACACATGATCATTTACAAAAATCCTTATAAAAGATAAATATTTGAATGTATACCTAAAACAGTTTTTAATTAGATGAAATTTGTTAACTCAAAAAAAATCTGCATCGCATAGGAATTAATTACACTTTGTTTTATATAAAAATAAAGTTTTGTCCAGAGGATCCAACTTGAGCCAGCCGTATAGTTAATAAATAATTTCGAATGTTTATGTATGTATTAATTATTATTTTTTTTACTTTCGTTTAACATTTTCTTTTTCGGCGAAAACTGGAAGATTAACAGAATTCGATTCCGTTTTAAAAAAGCTGCACCGATTGATCTTTAAACAAATAATTCAGTGTGCTAATTTTCAACTAGGAGAAAATTTAAGAAATAATTATATGTAATTTATAAATAATTATGCATGTTTATGTACGTATTAATTACTTTTTTTAAAACTTTCGCTTTCATTTTTTTCGGCAAAAATAGGAAAATTCGGTTCCGTTTTTTTAAATCTGTACCGGTTAATCTTTAAATAAGTAATCCAGTGCGCAAACTTTTCACTTAAAGGAAAATTTGACATATTTTGTTAAAATTTTCTCCTGCATGTATGTTCTCTATTTTGTGTGACATGTATTATATTGTCTTTATTTTTTATTATTTGAAAACGTTTCTTTCTAAATGCATGTTTAAGTCAATATAACTAACAACAAATAGTCAGAATATTCCAGAAGCAGTAACCAGTAAGTGAAACTAAAATATATTTCCTGCCAATTCCTAAGTTATTTTATCCGCCATAAGTGCTGCGACATAATAACTATTGCAAACTTTTCCAAATCAAGAAGAGTGAAGGCGACATAGTAAAAACAAATTCTTCGTTACGCC
Source organism: Maratus speculifer (assembly GCA_964019185.1). Classification (NCBI taxonomy): domain Eukaryota; kingdom Metazoa; phylum Arthropoda; class Arachnida; order Araneae; family Salticidae; genus Maratus; species Maratus speculifer. The sequence continues at coordinate 8,378 of CAXHSM010001472.1, read as the reverse complement.
GAGTAGATAGCTAACAATAGTTAAGACGAGCTTTAATTAAAAGACAAAGAGAGGGAGTCGTCTATTGTTCTTAAGAAATGTTAATGCATCAGAAGAATGGTTTGTGATGTAAGAGGGAGCATTGCCCATCAATGAAGATAAATTTTCTTCGTTTCTTAAACTTACTATTTTCATTCAGATTAATGGCGTGGCCGGAATTTTCAAATAAAGAGAAGAATATTTTCAGAAGAACTATTGAAGTGAAAAGCGTTTTCTAAATTCAATCTCTACACTGTAAAATAAAACACGTTTTCCTTTCTTTTAATCACCATAACGATATGATTTTTTTAAACAGATTTCACCATAAGTATAAAGAACCTCTTAAAAGAAATCTCCATTCTTATTTCAATTGTAAGACTTTATTAAAAAATGAAAATTTTAAAATGAAAACTTTAAAATGAAAATATTAAAAATTTCATGCATCTCAATATTTGAAATATTTCCTCGATTTGGCCTTTTAATGACTTAAATGTATGTTATAACCAAATATGTATATTGATGTTTTAATCCCTTGAATAGCTAATTTTATAAAAATTTTGGTCTGAAATTCATACTGATTTCACCAGAATATTGCTTAAATAAGTTAAATTTAATTATCATAAAAAAGTCGAATTTTAAATTCTTTCTAAGCAATATTAAGATTCTTCCTGAAATTTTTTTCAAAAATTATTACGCATTGAGCTTTTCAAAAATGTAAAAGTATGGAAAAATGTGTTATGAAAAAATAGATTTTAAACTGAATAAATGCAGAAAATTCGTTTGCGTACAAAATTCAAATATTTGTATATTTGCGGAACGTAATGGCATCTGCATGCTTTTTTCTCGCAAATGCCTCAGGACAAAATGGAGAATAATGTCTTACACAAAACTTAATTTCATATATAAATTAGTTTTCAAAAACGAATTAATTTTTTACCTATTTTTTTAACAATATGTCTGTTTGAGACACTTTTCTAAAACACTGTTGAATGTATCACCATGAAATTTGCTGTGGTATCAGAATATATATTATTTGAAAATTATAAGAAATTTTTATTTTGGCTTATCTTAAATAAAAATAAAAATATTTTACTAAAAAACTTTGAAAATACTAAAAATTTCAACTACATATTTTTCATTGTTTAAGGAACATTTCACTCAGCCTTAAAATTTGAGATGTTTTCTAAAAAAAAAAAAAAAAAAAAAAAAAAATAGCTAAATATCATATAAAAATATTTAAAAAAATCCCTTTTTAATGTATTATTTTTTTTTAATTTGAGACTACATACATATTATAAAAATAAATAAAAGTTCGCGACGCTATTGAATAAGTTTTTATCATATAAGAAATTTACGTCTAAATGTGATTAAAAAAACTCTGAAATTAAAAATATACATATTACAAAGTTAGCTTAGCAAAATAAATACTTCAAAATCTGTTTTCAATGTTTTAGCCATCAAAAATTGACTCAAAACGTATTATTTTCGTTTAATATGATTTTACATTTGCAAAAGGCATATTTTAGCATTTAAAATTAGTTACATATTTTTTAGGAGTAATTCTTCTTACACGTTTGAAATATCTAATCTTGTATTCAAAATGTTTAAATTCCCATAATTCTTTGTTTTAGAAAACAGAGAAATGATATGAATAACCTATAGAATGTTTCCTTTAAATTGAATATAAATTGAATATAAATAGTGCAAATATCATTTGAACCGTTAAAATGAAATTTTCTATAAAATGTTCCTGAATCAGAAAATAATGTTTTGCATAAAAATAACTGGATATAAATAAAACAATTTCACAAATAATAATGTCAGAACAACAATCATAGGTAGACTAGCACGACTAACTCATGATTATATTTTATAAGAATTTTTTATATTCAAAGAGATATTATATTTTTTCTAGAATTACTATTTTCATTTTGAGGAATTCTTTACAATTTTTTAAAATGATTTTAAGCTTGTTTTACTTTTGAAACAACGAAGATCAAAAATAATTTTCTTTTCTATAATAAATTATGGCTTAGTATTTTGAAAGTTTTTGAATGTATTTCATGTTACATGCTTGGCACATACTTTTACGTCCTTGTTTAATCTTAGCTCTACTACATAAAAACGATTTCATATTAAATGCCAAAATAATAATAATAATAGTAATAATGCTAAATAAAAGTCTTAGCATTCTTTAAAAATATTTTTAATTGGATAGTCCTACCTAAAGTAAAAAAAAGTCGTCCTTAAAATATAAAGGTGCATATTCTTAAATATGATTTATTTTAGGATCACGCGTATATTATAAGACAAAATGAAAGATATAGCAATGTTGAAAAAATGTTTTTAGTATGGCATTTATGTTTAAATTTGACAAAAAACAAAATAAAATTTATTTTTTTTAAAATCTCAAAAATTTATGTTTAAAGTATTCTTACTGATCAAAACAATGTCAAAATTATTTTCGAAAATTGACTGAAAACTTTTTATTTATAGTAATTCGACTTCATATTGCCAAAAAACATATTTTTGTACTGAAAATTAGCTATATATTGTGTACAGGCGCAACTGTTCTTTCATATTACAGACATCTGATCTTGAATTCGGAATGTTTAAATCCCCATATTCTTTTATTACAGAAATACAGAAGCGATATGAATAAACTATAAAAATTTTCCGATAAATTGAATTTGAATGTGAAGCACTACGTAATTTTAAATCGAAGTGTAATTCCATTTTGCACTTTGCAAATGTCACATCACCAAATAATGAAATGAAAACATCTATAAAATTTTCCTGAGTCATAAAAGTGATGCATTTCATCCAAATAAGTTGGTTTTAAAAAGTCCTTCCGGCAATACCGGGAGGAAGAGGTAGCTTTCATATGCTTACATATTTATTTATTTATTTTAAGGTAAGTTACATTGTTCAAAAATACTAAGCTCAAATTAGTGGAAATAATCTTATAAAATTAGTGATTTTATAAGATTGAATATTAGTTTTTGTCAAGACTGAATATTAATAGAAATTTTTAGAAATTAGTCATATTTTATTCGACCTGGTTTTATTTTAAGCGATTTAGAGAGTCGCCAAATTCCACGATATCATAAAATGTATGACATTTTAAAGCAACATTGTGAACCGTTCAGATCAGGCCGTTTCAAAATGTCAGCCATAAGCAAAATTCAAAGTGCTATAACTCAATCATTTTTTAAGATATAGACAAAATAAAAAGTTTTCTGGAATCATTATTTTAAGTTCTAACACGCAAAAGAAAAATATTTTTCAACTTTTAATTTTTTCGCATTTAATTTTAAATTTTAAATTATTTTAAAAATTTAAAATGGCCATCATTTTGAAACAAAATGGTGGATGATGCTGGCCAACGGACTCGGTCGAGACATTTGTATGTACTATGCACATACCAAGTTTCATTTAAATCGGTTCATAAATACGCGTGTTATCACGTGACAAAAATTAGATCGTTTCAAAATGTCAGCCATAAGAAAAATTCAAAGTGCTATAACTCAATCATTTTTTAAGATATAGACAAAATAAAAAGTGTTCTGGAATCTTTGTTTTACGTTCTAACACGTAAAAGAAAAATATTTTTCAACTTTTAATTTTTTTGCATTTAATTTTAAATTTTAAATTTTTTAAAAATTTAAAATGGCCGCCATTTTGAAACAAAATGGCGGATGATGCTGACCAACAAACTCGGTCGAGACATTTGTATGTACTATGTACATACCAAGTTTCATTCAAATCGGTTCATAAATACGTTAGTTATCGCATGACAAAAATCAGATACATATATATATATATGGTTATATATATATATATATATATATATATATATATATATATATATATATATATATATATATATATATATATATATATATATATATATATATATATATATATATATATATATTGAACGGAGGGTGGTTTTGGGGTCTGGGGGTCATGATCGGTGAAAATATACCAAAATTTTCTGGAAGTGCTTTCCTCCGGACGGCTGCAATAGGTAGCTTTTTACTTTTTGTAATGAAAGCTGCCTAATATCATAAAGTGTATGCCATTTTAAAGCAACATTGTGGATCGTTCAGATCAGACCGTTTCAAAATGTCAGCCATAAGCAAAATTCAAAGTGCTATAACTCAGTCATTTTTTAAGATATAGACAAAATAAAAAGTGTTCTGGAATCGTTGTTTTAAGTTCTAACACGTAAAAGAAAAATATTTTTCAATTTTTAATTTTTTCGCATTTAATTTTAAATTTAAATTTTTTTTTAAATTTAAAATGGCCACCATTTTGAAAAAAATGGTGGATGATGCTGGCCAACGAACTCGGTCGAGACATTTGTATGTACCATGTACATCCCAAGTTTAATTGAAATCGGTTCATAAATACGCGTGTTATCACGTGACAAATATCAGATCGTTTCAAAATGTCAGACGTAAGAAAAATTCAAAGTGCTATAACTCAATCATTTTGTAAGATATAGACAAAATAAAAAGTGTTCTGGAATCGTTATTTTAAATTCTAACACGTAAAAGAAAAATATTTTTCAAATTTTGATTTCTTTCGCATTTAATGTTAAATTTTTAAATTTTTATAAAATTTAAAATGGCCACCATTTTGAAACAAAGTGGCGGATGATACTGGCCAACGATCTCGGTCGAGACATTTGTATGTACTATGTAGGGGGAACTGGGGTACATTGATACAGTTTTTTTCTAAGATTTTTTTGGTGTCAAGAAAGTAGAAAATTCAAGTTTTTTTTCCATGAGGTGACAGCAAAACTTGTGTAGTATGTTATAAAAATGTACAATCATTGTTTTATATAGTATTTTTGCATGTAATTTTAAAAAAATCAAAAAAAGTCATTTGTATCAATGTGCCCCATCCCCGGGGCAGATTGATACGTTTGAGAAAAATGACGACAAAATAATACCAATGCATATTTTTCATAGAAAATGAATTAGAAAACCATTTTATATTTATTTATAAAAATTCAAACCACCCACAATTTATTTTTAAGCAATATTAAAGTAATCAAAATTAAATATATTATGACCTGATGTTCTGGCTGTTTCTTGTCTGATTGTTGGCTGTGGTAACTTTGTCATATCTAGCACTTTAACCCCAGCATTATCTTCTTTCTTATGAAAGATGAAAAAATTACCAGTTTTTCTGTTTATAAATAGGTTCATAAACAGAAAATAAAGGATAATTATATTAAAATTCTGTTTATAATATAAGTATCATTTTCTGTTCTGCAGTTTGTTTCTCTTACTTAACATTTCGCATGTCGAAAATACTTTTTTCTCTGGAGAATCGATACAAATTCGAGATTTGCCAGAATGGCGTCCTTTTCTTTTATTAGTTCTACTAGCACTAGATGCTGGGTAAGTTCCTACGTCTTCTGTTTTCAAAAATACTATAAAATGTTCTAATATAAAGAAATTAGAGCTATTTCACTTCAATAAAAACTAATATTAGAAATTTTTCGTGAAAAAAAAGGTTGGATTAAGGAGTGTATGGTAAAAAAAGATAATAAAAGATAATGAAAGTATGAACTATTAAAGGATTTAGGCTGTATCAATGTGCCCCGTCATAGACTGTATCAATGTGCCCCATACAGTGATTTTGAATAAAATGAGTCTCAAATCCAACACTTCACAATATATCTAACAATAAATAATGAAGAACTGATAAAGAGTAGCTGTACTTACCAGTGAGAGTATTCATTTTGGTTGAAAATACTGGAACAGTTGTATAATAGCATTTCAATTGTACAACTCATATTTACTTTTGAACAACAAAAACAATAAATCACCCGTCCCATTTCATCAAACTACTGAATCATTCCAAGATTTTCTGTATGTAGTTGAATACACTAGCATCATCTTTTGGAGCTGTTGTGAAACTTCCTGTAATGACCCTATGAGCGGTAGAGGGGGTGTATCAATGTGCCCCATGTATCAATGTACCCCAGTTCCCCCTACATACCAAGTTTCATTGAAATCGGTTCATAAATACGCGTGTTATCACGTGACAAAAATCAGATCGTTTCAAAATGTCAGCCATAAGAAAAATTCAAAGTGCTATAACTCAATCATTTTTTAAGATATAGACAAAATAAAAAGTTTTCTGGAATCTTTGTTTTAAGTTCTAACACGTAAAAGAAAAATATTTTTAAACTTTTAATTTTTTTCGCATTTATTTTTAAATTTTAAATTTTTTTAAAAATTTAAAAGGCCGCCATTTTGAAACAAAATGGCGGATGATGCTGATTAACGAACTCGGTCGAGACATTTGTATGTACTATGTACATACCAAGTTTCATTCAAATCGGTTCATAAATACGTTAGTTTTCGCATGACAAAAATCAGATATATATATATATATATATAGTTATATATATATATGTATATATATATATATATATATATATATATATATATATATATATATATATATATATATATATATATATATATATATATATATATATGTCAACATTTGAACGGAGGGTGGTTTTGGGGTCTGGGGGTTATGATCGGTGAAAATATACCAAAATTTTCCGGAAGTGATTTCCTCCGGACGGCTGCAATAGGTAGCTTTTTACTTTTTGTAATGAAAGCTACCTAAAATTCAGAAAAAAAAAAAAAAAAAAAAAAAAAAAAACCAGACAGGGTAATTTTTCTTACTTTTTATTTCACATTTAAAATTGCATTTTATACGAACTTTAAATTATTAAATGAAGAAGTTAATTTTATTATCATTAATAGTTTTTTTTAACAAGTTGTCTCTTTCTATGTTTTATTAATACAACTTTGTTAAGCACTAGACAGATAGAAATTGTACTTCGACGGAAACTCAAAGGAAACTACGTTATATAAATGATTTTGCGCTTATTATTTTCAATATAAAGAGTGATCTTTGCTATTATAGGAATTTTTCTTCATTTTCTACTATTTAAGATTTATTATTTTTTGTTTCACATTCGCAATTGCATTTTTTAAGGACTTTTTGTTTTAAACGAATCATCAAAAATTTCCGGAGAAAAAAAAATGGAGATTTACTTTAATGCATTTAAAAAATAAAAAACTTAAATAATGGAAAAGGAGTTTTTGAATTTTTGAATTTCTGAATTATTATTATTATTATTATTTTTTTTTTTTTTTGCTTTCACACATTTTGTGAAAAATACAATGAGAAAAATAATGCGGATCTGTATGTGACAAAATAAATATTTTTAAATTTCTCTCTCTTTCTCTCTTTTTTTTTTAATTTACACTGAAAAATGACAATTTTTTCTTATTCTACCTTAAAAAAATGATATAACCACAAAAAATTTCCGTTTCCGAATTATAAGAATTCAAAAAACGTTCTTTTCCTTTCGAAACTTCATATACCATAACAAATATTTACGAGCTATAACGGAGCAGATATAAAAATATAATTTATTTTGTTATTGATGATTTTTCGAAACATTTCCAAGTATTGTTTTACACTGTATTAATCAGTTTTCTGAATATGGACAGTAAATCTTTCTGATTTCATCCATTCTCAAGTAAAGATTTTTATGTTCAACAAATATGTTTTAATGGTAAATATAATAAATTAATAACATTAAAAATATATACGTTTAATTTTTTTTCATAACTTTAACATATATTAATTCAGTTACAAGGCTGGAAATGTGTACTTAAAAATTGATAGCATTTAAAAAATCAAAATAAAGGCTTGAAGATTTGAGAAAATTGATTAACACATCGTAGAACGATCCAAAAACGTTTGAGAAATCAGTAGTAACAAAATATTTTTTTAATACTTCTTTAAATCTCAAATATAAACAAGCTCTAGCCTAATTCTTGGGCCAAATTGTAAAGGAAGGTTGAGACACATAAAGAAGCAATTTCGATTTGGCAATATGGTGTCAGAAATAAAAAGATTTAGTGAAAAACAAGAAATGTGAATCGGTATATATTTTTAACGTCTAGTAAGCAACTGGGTTACCTTTCAAAGCTTCCAGATGTCTTATCTATGAGACACCAGTTGATTCTAATAAGGATCTTATTGAAAAATTTTCAGCCATTATTTTAAATATTCGTGAAAGAGATGGAATCCACAAAAAGTTATGCGAGTCCCTTTCTAAATGCTACCAGTAATACATTTGAGTACTTAATGTAAGTATTATGTAGAGTAAAATGCGAGTTTCCAGTTCCCTCGCATTTTCGCAAAAACTTTTTATTTCTGACTTCACATTGATATTCAAAAATTGTTTCTTTATGTGAATTTTACAGTCCTTTCAGTTTGGCTTATGAATTCGGGTATACAGTCTCTTT
>CAXHSM010001471.1:0-14000 GCA_964019185.1 Maratus speculifer | reverse complement strand
TCATTTTTTAACACAAATTTAGCATTTTTCGATTTTCAAATCATTATTTTTCAGCATTTAAAGAGATTTAAAAAAAGGATGTATAATTAAAAATTCCAAAATCATGAAAAAAATCTCTTGTGATGCCCTCTAATAATGATAAAATAAAATATATTCAAATAAAATAAAAATAAAAGTATAAAAAAGTTAAATGTGAAAGAAAATAATTCAAAGAGCAAGCATGCGCGTTTCAAAACTTAAAAATCTTTAATATTCAATAAATAGTTTGTAATTTAATTATTTTGTTAATTTTTAATATAATTGTGTTTGCTACTTTAAAAACCGAGTACTGTTATCATCATATTCACTTTGATTGTAAATGCACGACATAAATTATGTTTAATTAAAATCACGAATTGACATAATTGTTCATTATCATTAAATCGATAACGAATGTATAAAATGCATTTTAAAAATTAATTTTAAAGATTTAACAGTATTGGATCTATTTTTGATGTTTTATACAACTATTTAGTTATCAATAATAAAAGTAAATCGGTTGCAATTAGCATTGATACACAATTTTACAATTTTTAATTGACAATGAGATTATAAAATTATATTAACAATTATATTTATAAAACAATAAATGAGATACACAAATTTAGCCCGCGCCGGTACTGAGCACAGTTGTACTGGATAACGAGCGATTACCATACAAACTGTGCTATGTTCAACGTTAAGTCTCCTTTCAAAGCAAGTGTTTAAATTGTGTGAAAAAATTAGAACCCCCCTCCCCCACACACTTCGCAAAATCTAAAGTTTCTTGTATAAAATCCATTGAACTTTAGGCTAAATTGACTCTGCTCTACAACATATATTAAGCTAATCAAAATTTGTGACGATCAAGAATGGCCCTCTCCTTGTACGTTAAGAACCATTATCGTTTTCGACAAGTGGTAATGTTACACCAGTTACACTGTTAAAAATACGTCAGTTACATATGTAAATGCCATTTTCTCTTTTTTATTATTCAGAAATGTATTAAAAATTGCTATTAAAATTTGTCTTGTTTAAGTTTGTTATTTATTAGGGTTTTATATATCCATTGTAGGTGTTAAATATTAGTATTTTATGATGGTTGTTATAATATTTATTCAGAAGATATATTTAAATTTTTGTACAAATAAAATGATAATTTTCATTTCAGTGGTTCTGTTAATTTAAAAAAATAAAAATTAGTTTTTGTTATTATGGAATTTTAGAAAATAACGATTTCAATAATAGCAATGCAATTCACATAATTAAAAAAAAATGCGCTAATATAGAATTTTATTTTTTTTAATTAGGAAAGTATGTGGAAGTATATGTTTTATAGTTCTCGACATAATACCGCATGATTCAGTTTGGTTAGTTAAATTAATATTCTAGAACTTTGCTGATTGAAATTGATACATATGGAAAGTAAATAAAAAATCACTCTTTTTTATACACAAAATCAGAATTATTTTCGAATAAATTTCACAGTGGAGAGCGATATACCTGGTTATACGGACTAATATCTTCACAAACATGAAACATTTCCAAAGCAGAATATACGTCAGTGACCTATTGTAAAATAGATATATTTTATGTCTATGTACGCAGTAAATATCTATAAACACATTTATTTCAATAACACTTCATGAATTAAAGTATATTTATTAAATTTAGAATTAAAAACATATTTTTAAAATTCACCTTACTTTAAAGGATATATTTAAATTAATGCATGAAGGAAACTACTCATTTAAAATCTGAATACTATAAAAACTTAAATAGATAGGTAATTTATCAAATCTTTTATTGGCCTAAAACAAGTCATTAAGTAAAGTTTTAAAAGAAGTAGAAGTTTCATTCTTCCCAATCTAATAAGTATGATAAATTAGTACCCAAATATTGCTGCACAAAAACAATAGCGATTTATTAGTTTAGAACATCGCTTAAGTGAGGTTGACATATTTTTTTCTAGGAAAACTCATTTCCCAATTTTAGAGTCGTTTGTAGTCATAAAAAGTTATTGAAACAGCTAAAGGTATTTAATGCGCTTGTTTTATCTCCAGTAAAATTAACTGATACTACATAATATTAAATTATTAAATTTGTAAAACAATCTATAGCTTCAGTATTTTCAAATAACAGTAAAAATCAAAAATGATATGCTTACACTGTAAAAAAAGTTCTGTAAGGTTACTAAGAATTTTCTAGGAAACTGGGATGCCTAGTACTTTTTATGTAACCGCAACAAAAGAAAATCGCATAAAATACCAAAATTTTGTTTAGTAACTGTGACTAAATTTTGTTCAGTAAACGTACTAACGATTTCTTAGGGAGGTTTCCAAAGAAACTTCTGTAAGTTTACTAAATATTTTTTTGTAACGTTACTAACGATCGTTTAGGGATTTTAGTAAAGAATATCGAGAAAATTTACTAATAATTACGTTGTGAACGTAGTAAAGATTTTGTAGGGAGTTTTCCAAAAAACTCTTTGTAAAATTACTACGGATTGTTCAGTAAATTTACTTATGATTTTTAAGGGAATTTCTCAAATTAGTTTTTGTAAATGAACTAAATATTGTTTAGTATACTTACTAGGGATTTCTTAATGAGTTTTCTAAACACTTCTTGGTAAATTTACTAAGGATTACGTAGTAAACGTGCAAACAAACTTTTAGGGTGTTTCCTAAAAAATATTCTGTAAATTTTATGATTTTTAGTACACTTACAAGGGATTTTTTTGTACATTTGCTGAAGAATTTTTTTGTAGATTTGTGAAGGACTTTAAGTATATTTACTAATTTTCATTTGTAATGCACACTAAGTATTTTATGTACTTTATCGAATACCCTTAAAAAAAGTTAAATATTTTGATAAAGTAGATAAAATACTTAGTGCGCATTCCTAAAAATAAGAGTAAATGTATTATAAAGTCCTTCACAAATCCACAAAAAATTCTTAGCAAATATGCTGAAAAAAACCTTGTAACTGTATAAAAATCATTAGAAATGTAACTTTATTAAGATATAGTGAGAAAAATTACAAATAATAATTTAATATTTTATTTAAAATAGTTTTTGCATTATCACCAGAAAATTTTTTCTAACAGTGCAAGAGCTATGATTTCTTAGTATTGTATCTAAAATATTTACACTTACCAAAAAATATTTCTAACTGTACAAAACTTTTGCAGTAGTATTACCAATGGTTTTTCAGCAGTATTCCAAAAAGATTTTATTATTATTTTTTTTATAGTAATAATTATATTAGTTGAAGTTGTTGTTATAGTATTCTTTCAATATGAATTTGAATTTTAACAATTTTAAATTTCCACAGTGGAGTTTTCCTTATGTATCAATATATTTCTTTAAAAAATAAGTAATATTAGCTTGACATGTGTTTCAAAATAATCACAGCAATTACCATAAATATTTGTATGTTACGCATGAGAATACTGACTGAAGCTTCATTATAGATAATTAAATAGATACTAAACCATGCTTGATATTAAATGAACATTGTAACAACAACAATAACTGAGCAGAGAAACTGAAGGAGATCTTACGGTTTTCAGTTAAGCTAAAAAAGGGTCAATAAAAACAGTAATGTAAAAAAATGTATCATTAGTAAGTTTATAAAATACGCCTATGATAAAAAAAATATATATATGGTTATTATTGAGACAAATTAAATTTACAATTTTTAAAGACAATTCTATTTGTGTGAGTAAGCACTGTGCATCATCTAACCCAATATACGATTTGAAAACCTGCATATTATCAGAAACACCATCGGTTTATCTTATGTAAATATGCATCTGAACTAGAAATGGAAAAAAGTAGTCTTGCGATTTTTTTTAAATGGAGTTTTGTACAATTCCAAGATTATCAGAATTTCAGTCATAAGTGTATTATGATACATATATTTTAAAGACTATACAATACGCGGTTCAAAAAACTGCAAAGTGACAATTGTAATATATATAATAAAATTAACGTCTTTACATGAATGCCATATATAAGAAAATGTGTTTTTTTAATATCTGTTATTCTTATTTCTGCTGAATATTCCGTATAGTTGTCACTGTTCACTAGAAACTTTCTTCCTTTTATTTATTTTCTTGTCTCTTTCCTCGACTTTCTCTTCACAAATTTGTTGCACTGTCTACATTAAATACACCTGACATTATTTATATTTTATTTGCTTGAGAGTTATGTTTCAAATTGAAATAGTTAAGAGGAAAATTTAATTAGTCATAGAACCACAATTTTCAAACTCTAAACTGTCTTAAAGATCCAGAAGAATGGATCTAACATTCATGAATTTACTGAACTGTTGTTGAATCAGCTCTGGAATTAGAAATTCCAATTCAAAAAGTTGCATATAAGACAGATGATATACACACCTTAACATATGTACTCAAAAATGCATATTGGATATATCAACAGTCATTATTTCACACGTTTTAATGCTTATCAGTATGTTATAATCACCAGACGTGACTAAGAAGAATTTCTAAAAACAGAAAAGGTATGAAAACAAGAATTGAAACAAATAGAAAGGTATAATACTTTGAAAAATATTATGAGTAGTCATTTTTATTATAAATGCAATGTACATACCTGTACAACCAATAAATGTAATGTGATTAAATGACAAAATACAATGAAAATATGAATGAAGTTTATTTCTAAATAATGATTTATTATATTCTATACAATAAAAATAATTTACATATATATTTTTAATATGACTCATATTTTACAAATATTACATAACTAGAGTTCATACAAATATCTATTAAATTCATGCTTCATCGATAGTATTTTTGGAAACATGTTTTCTCCAAATTTGAATAATCAAGCTTATATACCTATTAAGATACTATTGGAAAATGATTGATAAAATATTATGGTAAAATATTTGAAAACTTCAGTGCTGTAGAATATATTAGAAAGCCCAACTGAGGTATGGGGAGGGATTTTTCTTATAGATAATAGTTTTTTTTCCTTGTCTGACTTTATCAAACTTTCATCATCCGGGAAGTTCACACTGTTTTTAAATTGGACTTCAGTTTTCTTACGCATCTATAGAAGAAAGTTATATGTTAACATAAAAAGTAAAGAAACATTTAAAAAAATTCTAATGAATATTATGTAATAAAAAAATCTATATTCATCTTCGTATTGAATAAATGAATTTTACAACTACTTCAAAATTATTTCTATTGAACCGTCAAAATTTGACGGTAAATATCTTAATGGTATCAAAGAAATAAAAGTTTATTTAAATGAATAAGTGTTGAAAAATAAAACAATAAGAATTATAAATAATTTGAAAAACCATGCAATTTAATTTTAAGTCAATGATTAGTAATTGTCAGTGGTACATTCATTCATGTAGTCATAGGAGTTTTCATATCTGAGGTTTTTCATTTACTGACAGAACATCAATAAATCGTAAATTGCTGTCATTATTTATTAAAATGATGACAGTAAGTTATATACTATATGTAAGTTATATAATGTAAGTTTTCATGTAAAATACATTAGTAAAACCATATGAAACTGAAAAGTTCCCTTTTTTAAGGATTGACATGCTTTTTGAAATAAAAATACAAATATCCGTCATAAGGTAGCACCGATAACACTAAAAACATTGAGTATGCTTTATAAATGTTAAATATATAGCACTAAAACAGTTCACCTGGTGTAAAAATGATGTCCTGAAGGTATCTACAATGTTGAAGTTGTGGATTAAAAAAATCGTCAACGTTACATGGAGAAATTTTCCTGTGCCGGCATGTCTAGATAAATAACTAATACTCAGACACAATCCATCTTCATTTCCAATAAATAATGGTAGTAAATTTGCATTGTAATACAAATGCTTAAGCTTTCAATATGTATTAAAAATACAAATTGATATATCCATCTCTTTGTGAATTTGGTACTTAAAAGTTTTCATAATTGCTAAGTGCTTCATTTGAATTGTGTGTAATTCAATTCTATCTTTATGCACTAAAAAAAATACTAACAGTTTTTAAGTCAAAGTTATTTTTTAATTTAAAAAAAATTATTAAAAACCTTTCAGATAGTATAAAATTAACTTTCCATCTTTTCTTGATGAAAACTATAGTTTTTAAAAAATCAAATTTTTATTATTTACCCCCCCCCTCCCCCAGAGTTAAATTGCGGGATAACAACCAATAATTTAAATTTTCTAAAACATTAATTTGTAATATAATGAATGTTTTTAAACTTTTATTAATTAATATTAATTATAGGAATTACAAATATTGCGATCACTTTCTTTAGTTAGATGTATACGATGTTATATACATTAATATTTGACATAATTGTAAAATCATTAAATAACCCTGATATTTAGATGTATTACAATTAGGAATTTCTTTTATCGTTAAATTGTTTACCTCTGCTAAAAATTAATAATTATTGGAAATAATTACTAAATATCACTTCTTCACCCAGAATACGCAAACTTTATGTTTTAACGGCAAAAAAATTTAGAGTTTGAATGATGACATGTTTTTTTGAGTACATGTTAAATACCGGAAGAGCTTTGTTCCCTCCCCCCTCCCCTTTTCGACAGCACTTAAAATTACCCTTTGAAATACTGTAAAACGTTTCAAACTAGTTGAATGTGGCAATACCGAAACTTTCATCTATCTATATACATGTTAATACTTTAAAATTTGCCGTCCCAATACGAAAAATATATGCCCATCTTGGGATTTCTAAGGATACGAAATGTTATGCATTATTTTTTGAGGTATGAACATCGCTAAAATCACCTAAATTTTGTAAAATTCAAGAAAACAGCGCCTCTTGTTTGGTGAGTTGGGCCGGAACCGAATATGTAACAGGACAGTATCTAACAGAATCTCAAGTTTGATGAAAATCCGATTAATAAGCATTAAGGTAGAGTTATTGCAGAAATCTGAGAAAATAGCGAAGGAACACCGCATGTTGAGCAATTTAAACAAAAAGTTAATCGGCACAAATTTACATTACGAATTAACTGAATATGAACTTTTATTATATGGAGTGCATTAGTTCTCGAGATAGAGTTCAACTTAAAATTTGTGTCTCATAACATAAAAACACACAGACAAAGTTACAGACAGACATTTTGTAAAAACATGGTTTTAGTATATCTGACTCAAAACTTAACTCCGTCGAAAACTGGAATTTACATCGAAAACTACCCATCACTAATTTACATCAGTGACTGATTGAACATAATTTCTGTATTAAACCTATATATTTAAAATATTAAACTCTGTGCATTGGTTCCTGAGATAGAGTATCTAGAAAATGCGTGTCATATACAAATAAAATCACAGATTCCCCTTTTCGAAAAAGCGGGGTCTCTGCCCCCTAAAGCGTGTAAATCTGTCTAAACGTTTTACGAATCTAATACTTTCTTCTTATAAAGATTGATAAAGTAAAAATACAAAAAATATCGTTTAAAAAATTCATTGTCCAAAGTCACTTTTGTTTTTTATCTGCGTATTTTATTGAGGTTTCAAATTACATACATATTGATTAAAAATGATGGGGGGGGGATGAAGGAAGAGTGGAACACTGGGAGGGATGGGACATTTGCAATAATTCTTAAAATATGCTTTATTTTTAATTTATGAAATTTCCATCAGATGAAATAATCAATGTATTATACTTATTGTTATAAATATTTGGAGTTGCAAGTAATTATGAGTTTGTCACTTAAAAAGTCCATTTCACAATAGAAAAAGTAACTAACTATTCAGATTTTTAATGTAAATTTTCCATCTCATTTTTTGTTGCTAATTTAATTGATTTTAACACTTTATAAACTCAACAATATGTTTTTTATAAATGAACAGTTAAGTAAAATCTAAAAGGCAATGTTTCTTTTGGAAACATATTTCTTTTAGTGCTACTTCAAGGGAGGAATGGGACACAATGATTCAAAAAAGATTGGGACCTGTTCAATCGTTCCCAAATTGTATCTCTACTCAAATAATTATATTTAATTACATACAACATCAAAAATTTGGCCAATATGGCACATTATAAATAAAAGAAAATGCCAATTGCACACAATTGAGAGCAAAAATTAATATAAAAACGAGTCAGAAAATAAGGGGTTTGTTATTTGAATACACCTTCAATTTTTCAATCATGAGAAATGCAGTTATAAATGCCCAATTTGACAGCATTTAAAATATATATGTATATTCTATCTTTATCAAAAAATTGATCAACGTGGCACATTATGCAGTTCCTATATAAGAGAGCTTATCATTTGGATGCGTTTAAAAGCAAAAATGAATTTAAAACGAGTCAGAATATAAGCAGTTTGGATTTGAGATTCTTTTCTTCAACTCATATTTTTGTTAATTTTATTTTTACTATAAGAATTGGCCCTAAAACTCCTCAGTATAAAAAATATAGATATTACTGAGAATATGTAAAATAAATTTAATTGGATTTGATATATTAAGAATTGACGAAGTATGGATATTTCCTCCCCCCTCTTTCAGTTATCATTTTATTTATTCTTTTTTTCAGTATAAGTTGATTCTATTAAAACTTGTAAATATAAAAGTTTTAGATAATAAACTTCTATCCAATAAATAAATAAATAAATAATTGCATGCGATATCTTAAGAATTGACGAAGCTGTGATTTTTCTCTTCTACCACCCCCCCTTTTAAATCCTTAATGGAATTTATTTGCAAAGTACGTTTGAGTTCACTGATTGTGCATGATTTGAAGAAAAACTTGAAGAGATGAATAAAAAAATATTTCATGTTATATCTTGCTTTTAAAACAAAGGTTTCATCATCATTTTCTTACAGTTAATATTCCATAAAAAGAGATAAAACGTCCTCTAAAAATAAATTATGTATCTAAAACACAAATTTAACAGATATTTAATTGAGCTACGCGCTTAAATCTTTCAAATTATCAAAATATAAAAGATGAACTAAGTATAAAAATCTTGGGTTGAGGGAAGTTTTCAGGAAGTTAACTGCTGTTACAATAAAGTAATAAATACAGGTGAAAAAAATATGAAGGCATTTTAAAAATTTTAATTTTATGAGTAGAAATAGGAGACAAAAATAATCATATTTTATTAATTATTGAAGGGGGAAGGGCTTATGAAACAATTTATAATCTACCTTATTAAAGTTTTACAAATACGCAAAAAATGAAAAGTAAACAAGTTAAGACTTTTTTATTGTTTATTTTTTGTTATAATAAAGTAACAAATAGATCAGGAAAAGTTTTTTAAAAAGCAAAGGATTTTTAAAGTTTTAAACTTTATATATTAAAGGGCCAAAAATATAAGCAATTTTTTTAGAATAGGGGAGATTTATTAGATGACTGACTTACATTACTAAAAATTTACAAATAAGTAAAATACTAATAGGCCAGTGGTTAGCTGGTAGAATTCATTATTAGAGGGAAACAGGAAATTGGTTTAATCCCATCAGTTTATGTCTACAATGAATATATTAAATTTTCTTTCTCGTACAAGACGAGCATTAGAAAATATATATAGATTTACAATAAAA
Source organism: Maratus speculifer (assembly GCA_964019185.1). NCBI lineage: Eukaryota > Metazoa > Arthropoda > Arachnida > Araneae > Salticidae > Maratus > Maratus speculifer. Next base: position 4,399 of record CAXHSM010001471.1, on the reverse strand, counting down.
ATAAAATAAAACCCACCTTTTTAATGACATAATAATATCTCAAAACAATTGTCAAAAACATTGTTAAAACAAATGATGTATGGCTTTAAATTCTGAGTAAAATGAGCATCTACACTTAAATTTTTTGTTGGTAAATCAGAGGTCAGAGGTATAACTCAAAATTAATTAGGAAAAAATGATATTGTTTTAAACCCTTCAGTTTAGATCTAGAATGAAAGTACTGAGTCCCTTCCCCCTCTCGTTTGTGGTCAACGTTATAAAAAATAAGTACACATTTATAGTCGAAAAAACACTTTTTTTATTTATCTGAGCAATATCTCAAAAGAACTGATTCTATCGAAAACATTGTCAAGACAAATGTTTTAAAATTTGAAATTAAAAATAAAACGAGTATATTTTTGTCGTATTCTATTTCAAAATTTTTCCTTAATCTCTAACAGAGTATTCATGCAAGAAGAGACCAAGTTATCAATCTGCCCAGCCTCCATTTGTTTTACATGTTTTAAGTTGTTGAAGCCTTCACGATGTTTATGTAACTATGCTAGGGATTTATTTTATGAATTTTGAGAATTATAATTTTGTAGTTATCGTTAAAAGATGTGCAGGAATGATAGCTGTTTTACATGTCGCAACTGATACCGTTAATCTTAAACCATAGTTTAAAGATAATTTTTTTATGTTAAGACTACATTTTTTATTATTCCGAAGACTTTACACTTTTATAAATTTAACCTGACAGAAATTATCATATAACTACTGTGAAGCAGTTTCTACCGAAAGATTAATAAGAGGCCCGATTAACTCATAGGAAAGATTTTTTGTACTAAACGTTTTGTTTAAATCTCTTATAATTAAAATTCACCTATTCAAAAGTCTCTGATGATAGTACAAAAGTTTCAAATGAATGAAAACTTCGATAGTGTGTGTAGCTAAAGTGTAAAAATGGGGGGGGGGGAGCAGCGGTCTGTGAAATCAGTAACATTAGTTAAAGGTTAATTTAAGATGTTCGTACTAATCGAAAATCCTTTTTTTTAAACCATTTTTGTCCTTTATGTAAAATATCGAAGTTTAGAACCATGCTACTTGTTGACTTTAAATTTCCTCTAGCGAAAAGGTTTCTGCACACTCATTTGTCCCCCCCCCCCCAAATTCTCGCATTTTTTTTTCAATTTCCTTAATTCTAATAGATATCTACTTAATATATACACAATAGATAACTATGTACACATATTTCAAACATCAAAAATAATGAACTGACAATGATTTTGATAAAAATAGTTTTTATAGGTATTTTTATGGTAATTAATAAAAGTTTTCTTTTCGATTATAAATCAATACACATTTTGTAACGCTACCCTAGTAAGAATCGGGAAAACTTAGTATATTCATTCTAGACCTACAAAGATTTAAACAATTTTCAACTTTCCTCTAATTAATTCAGATTTCGCCTCCCCCCACCACCGGGCTCTAAAGAATTTTAAATAGTTTAAAATTCTATGCTTTTTTTATGAGGAGCGCATAGAATATATAGCATAGAGTGCAAAATGAAGGGATGAGGGAGGAAAAGGAAAATTTCGAGCGGTAAGAAAAATCTTATTTGGCAATTGATTGTGAAAATAAAGTAACGCATAGAGCAGATTTTATTTATTTTAAATTAAAAAGTTTTACAGATTTTTTTAAACTTTAAATGCTGTTAATGTGTGGGATTGCCAAAATTCGGAAACGAATATTTTGAGGGTGAAATTCAGATGAAATTTTTAATGAAATGAAAGTGATGTTATCAATTGCTAATGAAATTTAGGATTGATTATTCACTATAAAGTAACAAAAAGTGTAGAAAAAAGTTTAAACACTTTAATCTTTTGTACTTTGGAGAAGGAGGCAAAAAAGCAGAAGGGAAATTTGAGAAAAATAGAAGGGAAGTTTTATTTGTTACATTAAACATTAGAAATTTCGCATTTGTAATAAATACCTACGTAAAGAATAGTTATCTGACAATAATATATGTAATTAACAGGAAATAACAGAAAGATTTACTTGCTAGATCATGCTATATTATAACAAAAAATCAAATACCCTTATCTGAGTTATCGATGCTTATAATATGCACGCATTCATTAAAAGAGGTCTAAAAGCAATCTTAACAATTCTAGAAGCATTTTAAAAAAATTAAAGAGTGTTCATAAGTGTCTCCTAGGGGCGAAGTCAGGACTGAAGAGGTTAAAACAAACTTTAACACATTAAGAATAAATATTTACTTACTTTTTAACTAGAAATCCTTCTCAATAACGGATTCAAGATGGAAGACTTTTACGCCCTTGAGGCCGCGTAAACAATGAACACGTCACTACTGAAGCCCTTTCTGATTGGCTGACAGATGAAACTAAGATATTTCATGTATTTGTGCTATGCGCTGGTAAATATAATACACTGGTTACAGATGCAATTTTAGTAAACTTGCAGATTTCTGTGGCTTTACAAAAAATAATTTTGTATGTTTGCAGATTTTTTTTTACAGTGTATTTCTCTTTATTACAAAAAAATTTAATGCGAAGTATTCATGACTTTGTAATTATCAGGCTTACTTTGTATAGTAAATTATCGTATTATTTATATTCAGTTGTATAATAATCTCAATTTGATTCAAAAATTTCCAAATATGAGCTTCGTTTGCCTTTCCGCCTACAGCCATACAGATAAAATACATTTTACGAAAATCTATATTCATGTAACGACGTACACAGTGAAGGATTTCGGAAAGGTTGCTGCTGTCATTTATTGACGTCATTAGCAGTTTGAACTCTTTTAGAAGTATTTTAGAAATCCTACTTTTCAAGACTAAATTTTGATTGATAGTTATAATAATATTATTTAAAATCAAGCAGGTTTTAATGTTTGAATTTTAGAACTCATCTCAATGTTGGGTTTTCAATTTATTAGATTTAAAGTCATGCTAAAAACAAAGATGTATCAATATTGCTTATATAAATTATGTAATGACGTTTATTAGAATTTTTGCAGAACACTTTATCTAACAAAGTTATACATGTTTATTTCTATGAATAAAAATCCATGAAACATTTTCTAAGATATAAACTTGTCGGTATTTGTTTCGTCGCTAGTAATCAGTAGTAATAATAATGCTAATTTATTTCTAAAATATAGAATTGTTTAAGTTAAATATCAGGAATTTACCTTTGGCTATACATTAAAAAAAATGTATCTGATTTCTAAACCTCCGTATTTAAATTTTTGATAGTTTTTAATTTTAACTGTACGATTAATGGAATGGTATATTAAAGAATTAGAAAATCACTTTTATGGGCAATTCATTTGAATTTATAAACGAGAGGTCTATAAACGAGATAACTTGTTTAAGGTAAGTAAAAATTTAACAACATTTACAAAGGACTTTAATATTGATTGGATATTTTAAAAAGATCTAGATTCTCGAGCACTTACTATAAATAAGTTATTAAAAATACTTTTATAATTTCAATGATGCCACATATTTGTGACTTTTGTAAAAGTATAATTTTCAAATATATGTACACTTGGGGAACTATTAAATATTATTATTGTAACTATTTAATTTCTAAATAAAAAAATTTTAGTTTCAGAATCTGCAAAATCTTTCAATGTGTACAAATATTGCACATAAATTACATAATTTTTTCCATTCTGAAAAAAATTTCTCGTTTTTAAATGTTGTTAAAAAAAAATCTCTATTCAGTTACCAACATGGTACTTCGTGGGAAAAAAAATCCGGAATATGTAAGAATTCCGTAAAAAAATTCTTTTTTAGTTTATAATGAATTTTACAAAGCTTTATATAGTAAATACGAAAAATGTTACGTAAAAATAAAATATTTTGAAGTATCAGACAACAACAACAACAACAAAAAAAAACATCAATAAAATGTAAGTCATGTATATCGAAATTTTGTATAAAACGGATTAAATGTTTAGAAAAGGGTACAAACTGAAGATTTCTTTTAAGTTAAAAAAAAATCTTCGAGCAAATCACAGTTTAAAAGAATACTACACGTCTAACAATTTTTTTAATTGTCCTATTATTAATCACGAAAAAAACTAAAAAGAGGTGTAGTTACAGTATTTAGTAAAAATATTACTTTGATGATGTATATTTTATGTATTTTATGATAGCATTTTTTTATTTACCTATATTATTTTAATTAATGATAACTCTACGAATTTCAATTATATATATATATATATTTACATTTACATAATAGACTGGGAGACGGCAACATAGTCAATCACAACATAGAGCCCTGAGTGTAAAGTGTAGTGAAAATCTAGGATTAGTTAAATCTCGATTCGCATATTAAATCGCAATCGATCAGCTAAGTTATATCTTGGTGAAAAATACCAAAAA
>CAXHSM010001470.1:0-14000 GCA_964019185.1 Maratus speculifer | reverse complement strand
TATGCATTCGAATTAAAATTATCTTCGGTCAACGAAAAGTTTATGCTATGAGATTATACTGTTTGTATCAAGCGAGCGCTAACACCTTTTAAATAAAAATTTTAAATACATTGGGAAATAAAGTTTTACAAACGTTTCAGTGCAGTACAATGTCGCAATTTGCAGCTGCGCGCTGCTACATTTTCGAAGTGTGAATATGCAGAATAGAAAAATCGCGCATCAATTTCGGGTATACAGGTATTTTTGGGTATACAGGCAATGATTTATCTTTTTCATGAGAATCAAATATGGTTTCGTGCTAATTAAGCGATGCTCTAAACCTTTCTTGATGGAAATTTTGCCCTAGCTGTTTTTGTTCTCGATTTCAGTTGCTATCTTCCGAAATTCGCCACTATTGGCGCTTCTGTCGTTTCAATTAGGTCGGGCATAGTCGCTTTACTATGCCCGACTGTTACATTACAGTTATCTCATTTGCATAACTGTAGCTCTCTTCGTTCGCAAATATTTTTAGGTTAAAGGGACTTTCCCCTGCACCCTGTACATGCAGAAAATTATAAAAGAACTATTTCATGTATAAGTGCCTTGCTCTGAAAATATTATTTTGATTTGTGTGTATGGTCTGTAGATAAACATGTTTTATTTTGCGATGCAATAGTTATTAACAGCTGCATCTACATGATTATTTACTAAGATAAGTGTCAGGATATATATTACTCACAACACAAAACTTGAGCGGGAAATCATGTTTGAATTATTCAAGAAATGCGGTTTTTAAAAGTTTCGTGGTCCATTATGGACGTTTGATGTTTGAGCTTAACATTTAAATAACCAGAATCTTCTCCTATATTGAGTACTTGGTAGTCAGAAACTGCTATTATAGCTTTTTAACTCGCAAATTTTAGTACATTATTCAAAATTAAAAACGTTATTGTATTTAAAACATAAATTAAAAAAATTCAATAAACAACCTTTTTTTTGGAAGTTCGAATTACAAAGTTTTTGCTGAATTTAAAAATTTTGTTGATTTGCTGTTAAGGTGAAAATATTTTAACCCTTTCGGGTCCGATTTTTTTTTTCATTTTGAGAAAAAAATTATTATTACTTTAATAATGTTAATTGTACTCATTCAAATAGACTTACTGAAGTTTAAAATTATCTCATTGTTTGAAATCTAACTAATGTACTTATTTTGTGGACTATTGAATTCCTTTTTGTATGATAATAGGCTAAGGGAAAAGTTTTTGAAGACTTTTACAGAATAATGTTATACAACAGGATTTAAGAGGGTGTTATAAATTTCTCCTGTTTTTTACGATTTATCACACCTGATTCATTCAAAAGAGTAAATTGTATTTCAAATTTAAAGAGTGAAACATATGTATAAAGGAATTGCCAACGGTGCAAAGAGAATAAAGTAAACATTTAATTATTATCATTATTGCCAAAGTAAAAACATAAATGAAAGTCATGATAAGAAAGGCATAGCCATATAGTATTTTTTCTGCATATAAAAAGTAACTAAGTAATTGTTATAACAAAATAATATTCATTGAAAAGAAATGTATCATTAATAGTACATCAGACCCGAAAGGGTTAAAATGACTTTTTAAACCTTTTTGCAAAATATTTACGAAATTTCTTACCGTTCATGGGAGATGTAGGACGGTCCGTTACGCCTCCAACCGGTCTGAAAGTAATTACGTCCGGAGTCGGCTCTGGGGTCCAAATAGGTCTTTCAGGTACCCTGTCTGGAATCGGCGGTTGCCTGTTAGGTCTTTCAGGTGCCCTGTCTGGAATCGGCGGTTGCCTGTTAGGTCTATTCGGTGTACCGCTGGGACAGCACACCTTTCGATACCTCCCATTTCCGTATTCACAGGTTTCACCGGCAGTTTTCCAATCTCTTCGGTTTATCAACGGCCCGCAACGTCGGATCTCAATGCAGTTACAGCCTGGCCTTGGTCTGCTACTTGGTCGTCTAACTGGATAATCATTATCATCATTTTCAGGGAATCTGACTAACAAAATAAAATACAAAATTTTTAAAACGGTTTAAGGAATCTGAATTTTAAAGAGAGTAAAAAATCATTAAAATGTGCCTTTTATACAGAAAATTACACAATTCGTTTCTTTGACGATAACTTTTGTATCGTCAAAAAATTAGTCTTTATAAACTAAGTTATTAGTTATTTTCAGTTTTGAATTCAGGCACTTTTTTCCGGGAGGGATTTCAGTGGCTCCGGGGTATGGGGGAGGGGGACACAATATAGAGATAAAGGGGGGATTGCAATTTTTGTTCATTGAAAACAAAATCTTTTATCTTCCGGAGCGGGGAGGGGGGGTCACCCCTGAATTCAAAACTGGTTATTTTTAAACAAATGATTTCCGTACTTCTACAAAGCATGTTTTTCCTGTTAATTGTTCCATAAAGTCTGAAAAAAAGGAAGGAAAATCCGCTTATTCTACTCATACATTAGCTCTACTAATATCAAAGTCCAAATTTATTTGTAAAGTGGAAAATAGAAAATTCAATTAATTAAAATTTCTAATTTTCTCATTCATTTAAGCTTATTCTCAATTTATATTTTAGTGTATAAAAAATGTTTGCACCTAAAACATATTCTAAACGAGCACATAAAGAAAATATATAGTACTTCAACGACATTTAAAAAACTATCGATTTTATTCAATAATGCATACATTTCTTCGCGAATATAATTCAAACTATAATATTCATATTTTACATCAAACAATCAAATTATGTTTTATTAAGTATGTTTAATATGCAAAATTTTTATCCTCTATTATTCTAAAAGTGTTAAAACACCAAACTTTATTTCCTAAATACGAAATGTCACAGGAATTAAGTTAAATTTCCGAGGTTTTTGAGCAAGAAATCGCCAACCCTACCCCAGGTTTCCTTTTAAATTTTCGTTTGATATATTTTTACACTCAAACTTATGTAATAATTTTTGAATTAAAAAAAAATAAAAAAGAACTAGTCGGATGTGGCAATCACAAAACTTTCTTTTATCTTATGCATGTTAATACTTCTTGAAAAATACAGTATAGCAGTGCCACCGGTTAGGTGGCTTAAACCAAAATCTAGTCACCAACAACTTATGTCAACTTATAACTGAATATGAAGTTTGATGAAAATCCATGCATTAGTTTTTAAAATAGAACTATAGCAAAATCTTAAAAAACAAATAAGTAAAAACATAAATTTTTTATCAGGTACTAACTGAATCTGAAGTTTGAAGAAAATCCCGGCATTAGTTCTTGAGATACATTTATAGCAAAATCGTGAAAATGCAGCATAGCAGCGTCATCTGTAAGGTGATTTCCACAAAAAAAAAAAAAAAAAAAAAAAACTAAGCAACACTAATCTATATCAGGGACTAATTTAATCTGAAGTTTTAGAAAATTTCGTGCATTAGTTCTTGAGATATTGCGATAATCACGAATAATGCACCATGGCAGCGCCACCTGTTGAGTGATTTGCACCAAAATTAATCAGCTCGATGTTATATCAAGTATTAACTAAATATAAAGTTTTATAAAAATTCATGCGCTAGTTCTTGAGGCATGGCTATTGTAGAAATTGTGAATAATGCAGCATAGGAGCGCCACCTGTTGAGCGACATACATCAAAAACTACATAGATTTAGTTCATATCAAATTCTAACAGAATCTAAAGTTTTGTGGAACTCCGTTCTTTAATTCTTGAGATAGAGCGCCCACAAAATTTTAAATCGCATTACAGACAGATATTTCGTAGAAATATGTTTTTCGGGTTCTCTGAATTTAAAACGTGTAAATCCGTCGAAAAGCGGATTTTGAAAATTTTCACGAATCCAAAATATTTTTTTCTTGTTAAGATAGAGGAAAGTAAAAAGAGAAACATAGTTTGTAAACAGTTCTATGAATTTTGACCAAATGTAATGAGCATGTTTATTTTGTCGTTAATTGAAAGATAAGTTTGGAAAAGTAAAATTTATGTTTAAAATTAGAACACCTTAGCATCAATTTTTTTTAACGTTCTGAGAAAATTTCAGGTGTTGCATACCAAATAGAATGCATTCATATGTCCCTCATACATGGAGATTGAGGACAGGAAACATGTAGGATTGACAAAATCTCATAAATAACTGCTCACTGGTACAGTTTTTTTATTCTTTCAAAAAAAAAAAAAAAAAAAAAAAAAAAAAAAATCTAACCTTTATTTTCAAACATAATTTTAAGACTATTTTATCTTGGTCTGTATAATGTCATCCGCCACTTATCATCAAATTAGTTAATTAAAAAAAAAATATCGTTAATCAGCAAAGGCACGTATTGAAAAATTTTAAAGAATGTTTAGTGCAATGTTAAACAATATTTGCCATTCATTATTTTTTTCAGTTTTGAAATGCTTCTTAAAAATGCTTGCAATGAATGCAAGGCATTATATTCCGTTGGTTTATTTGTTCCTTTTGAGATAGACTGATTTAGTAAAAATTCTTAATTATTCTTTTATGATAGCTCAATATTATAAATAACATTCTTTTCTATTATCACTTATTGTGCCAAAAACACACAAATATCGGCATTCTTTCTTTAACATTCAGGGCTGTTATTAGGGGAGAGTAAAGTGGAATAGAACAGTGGAAGGAATGGGACAGTAAGTTTCTCTTTATGTATCATTCTAAACATTTAATCAATGACACATTGTAGATGAAGCAATGATATCCCAATCTTCAGTTGAAAAAAGTAGCTGATCTGTATAATACTCCAGGGGAAATGTATGTTTTACCTTGCAAAAGATCGGGTAGAAAATTTTAATTTTTCAATTTATTTATACTGAGGCCATCATGGAAGAACCAATTTTTCCAACTAAATTTCTTAAGGGTGTACTCAAAAAAAAAAAAAAAAAAAAAAAAAAAAAAAAATTCACCACCTTCAATGGCTCGAATTTTAGCAATACATTTTCAGACTCATTTTTAAAAGTAAACTCAAGAAATTTGCTGACGTGATATTTGAAGAGATGTATAAGGTGTTTTCGTTTTTTGCTCAATTAATTAGAACTTGATTTATAAATAATTATTTTCTCAGTATGTCCAACATTTTCGTTCCCAGCTCCCTTGCTTCCAGAAAATTGGTTCAAAACGCTAATTTTGACAGCATTTTTTGCAATATATTCTGTCTTTATCAAAAGAATTGACAAGCACGACACATTACATAGTTTATCGATTAGAGAATCTGCCAATTCGATGAATTTGGAAACAAAAATGAATTTAAAAATGAATCACAAAATAGGAAGTTTGGATTTGAATACAACCATATGGTTAAATTTTCTGTGGACAAAAAACAAAATTTTGGGACTATGTTTCTGTTATTTTTTTTAAATATCTCGAGATTCGTTGCCGTAGTTATTGACATTATTTGTCAGTTGCAATATTAAGTCAGACAAAATTCTCTACAAATTTCATATTTGCAACTTTTTTTATGCACTCAAAAACAAGCGCACTACTTCATTTCAAAAATAAGAATTTTTTCAATTTTTTAAAAACAGTGAAAAAATAAATTTTGTACAGATTATTCAAATGTTCACCACACGATTTAATCGTGTATGTCGACTTCTAAAAAATGGTAGCAATAATTTTTCTATTATTTGCACACCCTCGTCTTTATTTCTTTTTTTAATCTCAACAGACATTTTAATATACAATAAATTTATATAATTTTAAATGTAGGCCAGAATGTAGGAGTAGATGAATAAGACAATTTTAATATTCAGATATTGACTTTAAGTTGTATAAAATACAATGTTAATTTCAAAGCATTATTTTTTAAAAAATACTTCAATATTTAATAACTTATTGGCACGAAAATTTCAATTAAGAAAGAGTTTTGTTTAATTTTAAAAATTTAAAAATTTTTCATTAATGCATAGATATTTTCCCAGGGATGAGTGGGTTAGGTAGGAAAATTTGCGAAAAGCATTTTATTCCACACTACAATTGTATATTTTATTTACTACTTATTGATAACATATGTTTTAATGTTTTAAACATAGCAAACATTGAAATGTAGTTCCATATAAAAGGAGAAACTCAAAAAATAAATGAGTAAAAAATACTATGAATATACTATTTGAAATATTTTTTTGTGTCCCTAAAAATGCTAAGCACTTCGTACTATGCATGAAATAACTTACATTAAACCTCATCGGCGTATATCAACTTTATTACACATGAAATAGTTTAATAATTAAAATGTGCCACCCCCTTTTGGAATTCTTTTATACGGCCCTGTAAATAAATAACTATTATTTTCACCGCATATTTTACAGAATGCATAATTTAGTGCTTTTAAATTTTAATATGTTTGACAGGATGTAACATCTTTAAAATTCAATTGTAACGATTTTTCTACACAGGCTGAAATGTAGCGGATAAATATTGACTGTCCCTGTAAGTAAATTCATCATGCTAAACATTTTATTTGCAATAGGGTTTGTGCTAGAGTAAATGTGAGTAACTTCCAAAATTTTCAAGACAATCCTATTATATTTATGCGATTATTATTAGAGCGCGGACGGACGGACAAACAAACCGAAATAAATTTTTTTTTCAATTTTGTTGGAAAGTGTTAAAAATGGCGCAAATTCGCAAATATATTTTCGGACACTTTAACCTTTAACTGATGTTACCGGTCCCACTGACCACTGTGTTTTTCTATTTTTATAGTTTAATATGTAACTTTCAGTTTAACTAAAAACTTTTAATTTAAACTACTACAGGTACAAAATTACCGAAATTTTGGTTCTTTTGGAACTTTAGTACTATCATCAGAGACATTTGAATAACTGAATTTTAACAGTCCTGTACGACATGATTAGTTAATAAAGAATACTGCCCAGTTAAACTGATGGCATTGAGCTCATAGGCTACAAATACTAATTGTACTTTAAAGTCTTATATTTTCAAGGGTTAATTCCGTTCGAAAAAAAATTAAGAAGGGGAAACAGCTCACCCCTTTCCTCTTTTTTTATACTTAATCATTGAACCTCCTATACTATCAAAGACATGCTTTATCATATAAAAAATCTATATCCAAAATTCAGAGCAAATGAGATAATTCTTAATAAGAACCCATTTAGCATTTATATAATTTAAAAGGAGTTATCCCCCTCTTTTATACTTAACCATTAAACTTCCAAAACTATTCAGAGATTTGAACGAAATCTGAAAATTCTGCTTTAAAAACCCATTTATATAAATTAAGGGGAGGGGGGCATTAGAACCCCTGTTCCCTCTATTTATACTTACTTAATGAACACCTAATAACAGTCACGGAATCGCCTCATCAGAATGATCTTAATCTAAATTTTGAACGAAAACTTAATTCTGCATGAAAATCCCATTTATATCAACTAAGGGGAGGAGCATGAGCCCCCCGTTCCTCCTCTTATACATATCGAATGAACTCCAAAAACTAATCAGGGAAGCGCCTTGTCAGGATATACCTACATACAAAATTTCAAGTGGATCGGATATTTTTATCACGAGTTATCGCGTTACGCACGAACGAACATACAGAACGGACGGGCACATAAGCTCTCAGGCTATGATAGCCTGTGAGCTAAAAAACACCATCCTATGAGTTAATCGCGCTTTTTATCCATCTTTCACTGGATCGGTCTCACAGATAATTTCACAGTAGTTATATAAAAATTTCTGTCGCATCAGTTAAAGGTTAATTTTACAAAAGAATTTTCAAAATTAACCAATAGGTATTGCAGAATAGGCCACTTTACTAATATTGATATTTGTGTATCGCAGATTCTTTTTTCTTATAAAAAAGAAAATTTACGAGTAGCTCTCTCCATTTTCAAATTAAGGGGTTTATTTGAAAAAATATTTTTCCACCCTCAACAGCTCGAAATTTTCTAATAAATTTTCAGGTTTATTTTTAAAAGTAAAAATAGGAAACTTTTTTAGAGATATGAGAGGCTGTGTGATTTCATTTTTCGCTCAATTAATTAGATTGATTTTAAAGCAATTATTTTCTCAGTTCGGACAATTTTTTCGTTCCCAAATCTCCCTCTTCGGAAAATTCGGATCAAAGCGCCAATTTTGACAGCATTTTTGCAATATTTTCCCCCTTTATCAAAAAATCGACAAGTACGGCATATTATGCAGTTTTCTAAATAAGAGAATTTGCTAGTTTTTGATCTGTTCGAGAGCAAAAATGAATTTAAAAATAAATCTGAAAATAAGCAGTTTGAGTTGGAATGCACCCTTAAAGGGACTTTTCAATGCACCCTATATACAGGGTGTCTATTCTCAACGGTGTCTAACAACTGATTCCTAAACCGTTAGTCATGGACCTGTAGTTTTAATTACAAAGATGTTATAAATCAGGTAAAGATGTATTTAAAAAGAGATTTGGGTCAATAAAAACATTTCTAAATAAATTACAGAATTTAAATTTTTATACGATTCCCCCGGTTCTATAAGCGATATTTAGCAAAATAATGCTATTCCACTAAGAGGTAAAACAAAAAGTCCCATTTTTCTATGATTAAAATTAACTGAGTAATAGCTGATTAAAGATGGAACATCTTTTTTTGCTGCAAAATAAGATTCGTTCACAAATTTTTCAGAAATGTAAATAATTTTTTTACATAAAGCAAATAATAACTGAGAGTAAAATTAACATTACAATACAAATTTAAAATCTATTTTAATTCAGATATATTAAAGAAATTTATACAATCCCCCCCCCCCCCCCTTGAACACGGGCAGATATCAAATATCCTGAGATCTACGAGCCTTGAAGGAAAAAGCCCTGGCGATGAAAAAAGATTTCTTTTTTCCTTCTGAAGACTCTTATAACATCTAACATTTTAAGAATTAATTTATCATTAAATTTAATTGTTCAAATAATATTTAACTGTTCATCTTTTTCAACTCAAAAAAGCCTCAAGATATACATACTCAAATGAAAGTAACGAGGATATAAACAGTCTAGGAATAAGTCCTAAACCATAATGTGTACTACATTCAATGGATACGCAATCACTCATTTAAACATTTTGCAATATAAATGTTAATTTATTTTAAACACACCGGTGTAAAATGGGGGAAAAAAGTGTTTAGTAAGAAAATCTTTCTAGTAAAATTGTTAAATATCAAAAGTACGAAAACTTTCTTTATAGGGGATACAAAAGAGAATTTTATATACAAATAAATTTACTGTAGTTAATCCCTTAAAGAATTTTATGCAAAAGAATTAAATATATTCTTTAAGTTGTGCTAAATGTATATTCAAAAAATATGTGCAGGATTTTCAGTAGTCATGATAGTACATATAATTTTAAGCAAAGGAAGCTTTAAACAGCCAAGCTTAGAGGCCCAGGAGATTGTAATCCTTCTCTGCCCTTAAATAAACCATATGCTTTTAAAACTCTGAAAAACGTTACAAATGGCATTATATACAATAAACAAAAAATAAATTACTTTGAGAATTAATTTCTACGGTTAACAGTAGAAATAGTAAAAAAACATAAATATTCATAGGGCATGACTGTTAATATTGCAAATCTACACGTGACACTAAAGTAGCTAAATGAACTATGTCGTTGAATTAAGGATACTTATATCCCAGTTTTATTCAAAAATACTTACAAATATGTGTTTTTTTTTTTTTTTTTTTTTTTTTTTTTTTTTTTTAATTTATAGAATGTTTACAGATATTTAAAAACTTTTAGAACAATAATTTTCATGAAAAAACAAAACAAAAAGTATTGCAAATATTAATTAAAAATTATAGATCATTTAAATAATTTTAGTTTCTTATTTCTTTTTTCCCCTGGGAAAAGATGTCTCTTTTACGCTTCAGTAAACCATGTGCTTTGAAAACTTTGAAACGCTACAAACAGGGATGTAGTGGTGGGTATACGAGGGTATACGCCGTATACCCTCTGGATTTTTTAAATGAATACCGTATACACTCTGTTTCTCAAGAAATCTATATTATACACACTCTAGGGTATATTCTCTGCCTTGAGCATAGATCTCTGCTTAGAGCGTATATCCTCTGTTATTTTTACGACTACACCATGGCTACAAATGGTATCATATACGATGCCATGCATTTTTAATGAACACAATAAATAAATTAAAAAATCACTTACTTTGAGAATCAATTTTTACTGCTAATAGTAGAAATAGTAAAACACACAAATATTCGTTGAGCATGATTGTTGATGTTAGTAGTAGTCCACACGTGACACCAGTACTAGCTGAATGAACTATGTCGTTGAATGAGCTGCTGATAAAGTAGTTGCTTCCAATCGGCTGTCGAAAGAGGAACTTAATCTCACTCTAACTAAGCAAACTTTCCCGGATATCCCACGGTCTTCCACCGATTAGAAATTCACGTCCGATTGCTATTCCACGTAACCAAAAATATGAGTCGGAAATTTTATAGAGTAAGTAACGAGGGATTGGACGAGGGGATATGTCAATTGCGAATTTGAAATGAAAGATCAGCGTTCATCGACACAACGGGAACTTCCAGAAGTGTAAGTAGATATGGTTCGAGAAGGACATGATTTGTATAAAAAGGGGGGGTGGTGATTACGAGGTGAAACGAAAAGCGAAACTGCGAAAATGCATCTGAAACAGGGCGAACACGTCACTGTTTTTTGTAGATGAAGAAGTTTTACTACCTCAGGGGATTAACCTTGAAAACCGACATTCACTTTAGGCTGACCGTTTTACAAACTTTTTCATGCAGCAAACCATTATCCTCGTTGTGTAATTTATTACGCATACATAATTTTTCCTTACACGTGATCGTGCTTATTTCTGATAGGAAGGTTCTTTATAGATGATTAATCGAAGTATATTTAGTGATACATTAATTGTGTTGACTAATGTGTCCTGGGCGCAATTCGGATATGCAGAGATCCGGTCTTTGGGAATAATAATAAAATAATGTTATGTTATAATAAGAAAAATTGTCAGTTTTTATTTAATAAAAATGCAGATGTAATGTATGTGGAATATGAGATCATTTTCACCGCAAATAATTTTAAACGAGAAAAAAATAAAATAAATCATGCGTCATCCGTATATGATATATAGATTTATACAGGGTGTCTCTCTTAACGATGGCCAATGGCTAATTCCTAAACCGTTAATCATAGACAATCCGTTACCAATTACAGAAATGTTCTAAATGAAGTAGAGAAATATTTTAAAAGGATTTAGATCAATAAAAACATTTCTTAAAAAATTAAGAAATTAAAATTTTTTATGGTTCCCTGCCTTATAAATTATATTTAGTATATTTTTTCGATTACACTGACAAGTAAGACAACAAAAGTCCCATTATTTCACGATTAAAATTGACCGAGTAATAATTGTTTAAAGTCAGGGGTGTAGTCGTAAAAATAGCAGAGAGTATACGCTCTAAACAGAGGCTATACGCTAAAAGCGGAGAGTATACTCTAGACGTAGCGGTTCCCAAACTTTCTTGGTACGCGACCCACTTTTTAGCGAAAAAATTTTAGCGATCCACCTTTCAATAAAAAAAATTAGCGACCCACCTAAGAAAAAGTTGTATATCAGTATAGCAATTTTTGTACGATCTCTATACACTCGGCTATCATATCCTACGAAAAATGCAAATTTTCGTATGAAAGATATATTATCGATAAAAACAAGAATCTGTAATCTCAATGTGTGAAAGTGAATAGTAATTAAAACAATGCACAAACTACAAAGATAGTTAAAAATATGTTTAATTATTATGAAAACATTATAATCAATGAGATTTCTCGTACTGGTGTTTACCAATGTGGGAACATATATATTAACACGCAGTTTGTCACATTACTTGTCTTTCAAAAACAGCAAAGTAGAAAAAACATGTTTTCATTAGCACAAGGACCTCAAAGCTGATTTAAATATTTCTGGATATTCTGTTCGTATATTTATCCAGAAGGAAATTAAGGATTTTCCCTTGAAATATTATTTCCTGATGAAATTGTCATACCTTTTTGAACAGATGAAATAAAAGGTATTTTGATGGCAAATCTCGCTTTTTCCGCAACCCACTAAAACAACAACCGCAGCCCACCAGTGGATCGCGACTCATAGATTGGGAATCGCTGCGCTAGAGTGTATATACTACAGCTTTATTGAGAAACAGAGCGTATACGGTGTTCCTTTTAAAAATCCAGAAGGTATACGGCGTACACCCCCGTATACCCTCCACTACATCCCTGTTTAAAGTTGGATCATATTGTTTTCTGCAAATTAGAGGGCATTCACTAATTTAGTAGAAAAATAGTTTCATCAGATATATTAAAACTGGTTGAGAGTAAAATTAATATTGCAATGTAAATTTGTAATCTTTAATCATTGAGACATATGAATGCAATATATACAATTTGTAATATACGTACTTATAAGGAAAAAACAGATTTTTTGTTAAATAAAATTATGAAAATCAACTGCCTACAAAAAAATGCATATTTTAAAACGTTATTATAACACTAGCCTGCAAAAGTTGGGTTACAACATGTTTTTAGCTTTTGATAACAAATCTTAAGTATTATGTACCGCCGAATCCAAAATTGGCCTTTATTTATTTATTTATTTATTTTTTACCACTTTGTAAAGATTTTTCGCATGTCATAAATTTTAAAGTTAAAACAAGTAAGAATACTCATGCGTTAAGCATAGATTATGAAACACTTTCCAACACTTCCTGAAATATTTAACAAAACTTTGTTATTCAGGGAAATAAGATGCTAATGTCCATAACCAAATATGTATTCCAATACTTTTGAACAGCCCTGTATTTGATCCGTCGGTTGATATATATATATACTATATGATGGGAAAATTTAGTTTAGCGAGAAAATGCCTAACTCATTGAAATTTCTCTTCCAGCACTTTATTCTAATAGAAGGAAAACACTTCAATACTTTTGTTTAGCCCTGTAATTTACTTAGTACCTTTATTACACGCCATTATTTTGTAAAAATTTAGTTCAAACAAACACACACTTAAAACTACTTAAATCATATTTCCAGAAATTATCATCTATGGGTAACCATGTAGCTAATTTTTTGCGTGACCCTGTATATCATTTAATCTATCTTCTACAAAAATTTCTTAGTAAACAGGAAGCAATTCAACATAAAAATACATAACTTACTTAAAAACCACCTTTACACTCTAAAACTGGGAAGAGTGAAGAGCTCACTTTTTGTAAGAGTGATTTGCATTTTCACTCTTTTCAGAGTGAACTTTATACAAATACACTCTTTAAAGAGTGGAATTTTTGACTCTCTAAAAAGGAGTGAAATATCTCACTCCATGGTCGAGAGTGAAAAATGTCACTCCGTTAACGAGAGTGAAAGCCCGGCATTATACACTTGAAACAAAATACCCGCTAAACTTTCAACCAATATATGGAGTAAAACAATGAAAAGTACCAAAATATGTCAATTCTTACTTTTCAAAAACTACATTTTATAATATAACCTATAAAATTACGCTTATTTGCTATTAAAACGCACTCGTTTTCAAAAATGACTGTCACTCCTTCAAAAGAGTCAACGGTCACTCTCTTAAAAAGTGACTTAGATATGTATTACACATCAGCCAATCAGAAATCGTCTTCTCGGTTGTGATGATAAAAATGTTTCCGCCATTTTATCGTATCCGTTATGTGTCTGACTTTCGTTTCCTCGGTCTACATACGTGGATCTTTAATTTGTATTATTAATACTGAAAAGCAGTTTAAATTTCGATCTTGGAATGATATACTCCGATATCTTATGATTCAAAATAATCCACATAGATTAAGTTTCTTGATCTGAAGTTAAAATGGAGAACAAATAATTCAGTAAAATGCAATAATACTCCATTAATACTCAGTGACGAAGAGGTTGCACTGCACATATCTTATTTATCAAACAAAGGATTATTATTCAT
>CAXHSM010001469.1:0-19028 GCA_964019185.1 Maratus speculifer | reverse complement strand
TTTAGATTGTAAAATTTAAATCATTTTATACAACAAAATTATCTTCGCAACGTGATTTATTTATAAACAATCCAAAAGCTACTAGCCAATCAAAAGAGCCTATCGTTGAAAATAATCGATACACGGTAACAACTTTGTTACGCCGTTATCTTCATTTGTTACGGTCACAAGTGTTACTTTTGTATCGCCGTTTTCATGCCCGTTGCAAATTTCAGATTTGTTACCGTCACCTGTTACAGCGTGAAACCGTTTTATTTGTATCCACTCCATAATTTCATTTGCTATTTTGAATCGAATTTGAAATTATCTCAACGTCATGTTTGATTAGTATTCAGGTTTTGTATCCGCTTTTGAGACGTAAGTTAGGATTCATACTATCTAAACATAAACATATTATTTTCGTTCAAATAATTGTCTTTTAATATTCTTTGGGATAAATGAAAATTGCAAAACATACTATGATTATTCTTATTAATCTTTATTGGAAGAATAGCAAGTTCACAGCATTCTAATAATAATGACCAAATTTGCATTTATTCATATCTTAAAATTGAATGAGTTTTTTTTTTTTTAATAAATATAAATAGCATCCAAATTAAGAGTTATTTTAGTTTTTTTAATATATTTTATTAAGAGAGAGATTTTAATAATTCCGAATTAACGGATGCAAACTTATAAATATTTTCTTCCTATGTTGGAAAAATTTTTAAACATCGACATCTTATTTCTTCTTTTTGAAGTTTAGGTGAAATAAAACCAACAAAACTAGCAAAACTCTTTTCAGTGTTATGGGTTTTAAATAGCTGATAACATTTATAGTACTCAAGAATCAAATTATTACTTTATTAATGATGCAATTTATGTCAAATTTATGAAGTAGAGTTCTTTCATTAAGTCGAAAATGCTAAAGAAATAATTTCTTTAAAGTGCTTTAAAAATTCATTAACACGTTTATGAATAAAGTTATGACCACTTTTATTATTATGATATTACTTATTTTTCTTAGAATTTACAGTGGAGTAAAACATTAATTTTTTTATTTGTATAAAATTACTTTTCTGTCTTAATTTTCTGGATATATATTTTTTTATTTATTAGTGCTACGACACAATCTCTGAAATAAAAATATGGACTTTCCCAAAAATTTGTTAACTTTCTAATTTTTATTTCTGAGGATTTAATTTTTGAGGATTCTTATTTAAGTCAATATTAAGCACAACCAACATAATATCAATAACATAATCGATAATTCGATGACTGTTTTTTTTACGATCTCTCTTTGCAACAAGAGATATATTTTTATTAGGTTGATCAATAAGTACTTTTTAAATTAACGAAGAGATAAATTGTTTCAATTTGATTTCATATACATAAATTTGTGATCAGAAATCTCAAACACTTCATGATATTCTCTAATAGTTGTCACATTATTCTTTTGAGATAGTTACAGTTATTTTTTTTAGGTGCGTTCGTAATTATGTAAATACGTAGCACCTAAAATTGCCATTCAGTCCGTCCGTCTGTCCGTCTGTTTGTCCGCATATAACAACGCAAAAACTACCCAACCGAATCGTTTGAAATTTAAAATTTATAGTTATTACATAATTTTATCGAGTCATTTCAAATTTTATGAAAATCGGATATATAGTTCAATTACAAGGACAAACAAAAATATTCCGTTACATGACGGTCAATGGGGGTAAAGTTTCAGGTGCATTTTAATGATGTCACACTCTTCCGAACATAATAAAATTGGTATGCATCGCTGTTGTACATACTATAATATACATTTATACATTCTGTACAATATGTGGTGCCAAGAATATTTATTATTGATTTACAGAACCACACAAAAGTATTGAATTACATAATGGTAATGGGAGAATATTGTTTGGTGCGCGTTTTAAATGCATTAAATTATTTAATATCTTATGAAATTGATATACGTTGCTGAGGATTACTAGAAGTTATTTCTTGTATAATAGACAGCATATAGTATTTACAGGGACACACAAAAGATTTCGGCTGCTATACTGTATCCAAAATACTGTATAATATTACACAAAGATCTGAATATTTTTAGGTGCTTTCGTAATTATACAAATACATATCACTTATAGTCGTCATTCAGCTTGTCCTTCCGACCGTCTATAACAGAGTAAAACTCTGTTCCGCATATAACAGAGCAAAAACTATCCAACCAAATCGTTTGAGACTTAAAATGTATAATTGTTGCTTAATTTGTTGAGTCGTTTCAAATTTTATGAAAATCGGATGTATAGTTTAATTACAGAGACAATCAAAAGTGTTCCATTGCATTACGGTCAATAGGAAAAAATAGTTTCAAGTACATTTTAATGATGTTACACTCTTTCGAATATAACAGAATTGACATGAATCTATGAAGTATATACTAAAATATACATTCTGTTCAATCTGTGATGCAAAGAATATTTATTATTAATTTACAGAACCACACAAAAGTATTCCACTATATAATATATAACATTACATTGTTTGGGATGTGTTTTAATTATATTAAACAATTTCACATTTTATGAAATTGATATGTATGTTGCTGAGGTTTAATGCAAATTACTTCTTGTATAATAGAAAGCAAATAGTAGTTACAGAAACACATAAAATATTTCGACCACTCTACTACATCTGAAGTATTGTATACTATAACAGCAAGATCTGAATATATTTAAAACTTCGTTATAGTACGAACGCACTTCATTTTCTGCGCTTCAAGTGCAATTTCCAAGTTGTTTATTATTATTTCTTGTTCACTGTAGCATAAGTTACACATGTGCAAAAAACACTTTTTCACAAGTTCTGGCATAATGCGCATGCCAAAATTTGTATGCAACATTTCTTTATGATAATTTTTAGTTGGGTTCGTATTTACATAAATATGTAGCACCCATAGTCGTTGTGTCGTCTATCCGGCTATCCACATATTACAGCACATAAACTACTTGGCTGAATCGTTCAAAATTTAACATATATAAAAATTGCAACATTTTTTCGAGTCATTTTAAATTTTATGAAAATCGAATGAAAACTTTAAAAATTATTCATAAAAGTTTTCTTCATTTTATTAAATCCTATCATACATAATCCATTCAATGAAACCCATGATTGCTAATGATTCTAGCCAAGGTGATTATTCTAGTATATCCTATCGCACGTAATTAATTTAGTGATATCCTATGATAGGTAATAATTCTAGGTTGCTATGGTGATTACATCATATTTATCTGGATTACTGAATTTAATATATATAATCGTAATAAATTTTATATTCATGAATTTTTGCATAAGATTGCAACAGTTATCGCACCAAGGTCTGAACAAATATAAGACTACTTATATACGAATGTACCTGATTTAACACTTTTGGCATACAATTTAAAACATGTTTTTACAAAATGTATGTATGTCTGTCTGTATGTATGTGACAAAAAATTTGTGGACGCTCTATCTCAAGAAATAATGCACAGAATTTCACAAAACTTAAGATTTTGTTAGACCTTGATATAAACTGAATCTGATTAAATGTTAAAAGTGTTGTTAGCTTTCGTTTCTTCAAAACAAAAAACTAAAACAAAATCACTTCACCTTTTTCATTCACGTATAAAAACATTTCATATTTATTTACTTAGAACAGGTGTCACAAATAAAAATTAAATTAAAAAGTTGACATGTTTCGGTTCATTCATAAGAACCGTATTCATCTATACTAATAAAATCCGTGCGCCTCTGTCTGTCTGTCTGCTTGAAGCCGATTACAGTTCACAACGCGGGCGAGTTGGAAGTCGCGAGAGGTGTCTTTCGATTCGAAAAATTCCGGGAAAGTCATTTCGGGCAACTTCGAGACCGTGGGACCAAAATTAAAAAAGTTATGAATTAAAAACCGGTCGGGAATCGGAACGGAAACCGTCACATTTCCCAAACGGGGCCCAAACGGAGCTCTGAGGCAGAACAATGCGCCACCTTGCGGTGATCGACTAGAACTTTTCCCCTTTGGCTAAAAGAAGAAGCAGTCGAAAACCTCTTTTTCTCCCTTTTTTGCGCGTTTTTTCTTAAGGGTGTATTTCGATTCAAACTGCTTATTTTCCGATTTATTTTTAAGTTCATTTTTGCCCTCAAATGCATGAAACTCGCAAATTGTAATATTCAGAAAGTACTCAAGGTGCCGTAATGGTCGATTCTTTGATAAATGTAGAAATTATTGCAAAAAAGGCTGTCAAAGTTGCCAATTTGAACGGATTTTTCAGAAGCGAGAGATCTGGGGTCGAAAAAAAGGATCATACTGAGAGGATAATTGTTTATAAATAAAGTTCTAATAAATTGAGCGTAAAAAGACATCACACGGCACCTTGTACGTCTCTTCAAAAATCCCCTCAGCAAATTTCATGTTTCTACTTTTAAAAATGTGTCTGAAATTGTATCGGAAAATTTCGAGCTGTTGAAGGTGGAAAAGCGTTTTTTCGAATACACCCTTAAAACATCATGTAGACAGTTTTTAAAGTAGAAAAAATCTGATTACATATTCAGAATCTGCGTAAAAGTCTTCTTCTGATAAACCAAAAAATACGAGAAAATGTCCTATGGGCGCGCAGCGCTAACCGTGCAAAACCAAATATTTTTAACGGGACGATGGCGACCATGGCGCATAGCGCCGGTGGGCCGGTTTCGCATGTTGGGCGCGTAGCGCCCACTGTGCGAAATCACATATTTTTAACTGGATAATGGGCGAATAACAACCATAGCTCTTTAATTTACTTTTTTTGTGCTTGAGGATTCGAACACCAAGACTTGCTTATTAAATGAATTTTTTTGCTTATTATATACTGCTTAATATCGAGGTTCGTTTGGAAAAAGTGGCCCAGCTAGCGGGCGTAGCTCGCTAGTCTATACTAATAAAATCCGTGCGCCTCTGTCTGTCTGTCTGCTTGAAGCCGATTACAGTTCGCAACGCGGGCGAGTTGGAAGTCGCGAGAGGTGTCTTTCGATTCGAAAAATTCCGGGGAAGTCATTTCGGGCATTTTCGAGACCGTGGGACCAGAATTAAAAAGTTATGAATTAAAAACCCCGTGGGAATCGGAACGAAAAATGTCTCAAATCCCAAACGGCGCTCAAACGGAGCTCTGAGGCAGAACACTGCGCCACCTTGCGGTGAAGGAAAAGAAATTTTCCCCTTTGGCTAAAAGAAGAAGCAGTCGAAAACCTCTTTTTCTCCCTTTTTTGCGCGTTTTTTCTTAAACCATCATGCAGACAGTTTTTAAAGTAGAAAAAAACTGATTACATATTCAGAATCTGCGTAAAAGTCTGCTTCTGATGAACCAAAAAATACGAAAAAATGTCTTATGTGCGCGCAGAGCCAACCGTAGAAAACAAAATATTTTTAATGGGACGATGGCGACCATGGAGCGTAGAGCCCACTGTGCGAAATCACATATTTTTAACGGGATAATGGGCGCATAACAACCATAGCTCTTTAATTTACTTTTTTTTGTGCTTGAGGATTCGAACACCAAGACTTGCTTATTAAATGAATTTTTTTGTTTATTATATATTGCTTAATATCGAGGTTCGTTTGCAAAAAAAGGCCCAGCTAGCGGGCGTAGCTCGCTAGTCTATACTAATAAAATCCGTGAGCATCTGTCTGTCTGCTTGAAGCCGATTACAGTTCACAACGCGGGCGAGTTGGAAGTCGCGAGATGTGTCTTTCGATTCGAAAAATTCCGGGAAAGTCATTTCGGGCATTTTCGAGACCGTGGGACCAAAATTAAAAAAGTTATCAATTAAAAACCGGTCGGGAATCGGAACGGAAAACGTCTAATTTCCCAAACAGAGCTCAAACGGAGCTCTGAGGCAGAACACTGCGCCACCTTGCGGTGAACGACCTGAACTTTTCCTCTTTGGCTAAAAGAAGAAGCAGCCGAAAACCTCTTTTTTTCTCCCGGGAAAGCGACTTTTTCTTTCGTTTCGGTTCTTTGAAAAAGACCTAATTGGTAAAAAATGTTAAACACGGTTTATTTTCATACTTTTTCTTTTTGATAGCATACACGAATATTGTGTAACCTAAGATCTACGCAATTAATACTAATTTTTGTTAGTACAAACGGAAAACGAGCTGCCAAAATTATTTGTTAGTTATGTTGTTTGTGATATTAATGAAATTACTTATTTTTTTTAATAGCAGTCTTTTGCAGTTTTTAATACCGAAACATTTTTTGCGCGTTTTTTCTTAAACCATCATGCAGACAGTTTTTAAAGTAGATAAAACTGATTACATATTCAGAATCTGGGTAAAAGTCTGCTTCTGATAAACCAAAAAATACGAGAAAATGTCGTATGGGTGCGCAGCGCCAACAGTGCAAAACCAAATATTTTTACCGGGACGATGGCGACTGTGGCGCGTATCGCCGATGGGTGGTAGGCCTGTGGGCCGCCTTTGCACGGTGGGCACGTAGCGCCCACTGTGCGAAATCACATATTTTTAACGGGATAATGGGCGCATAACAACCATAGCTTTTTAATTTACTTTTTTTGTGCTTGAGGATTCGAACTCCAAGACTTGCTTTTTAAATGAATTTTTTTGCTTATTATATACTGCTTAATATCGAGGTTCGTTTGAAAAAAGTGGCCCAGCTAGCGGGCGTAGCTCGCTAGTAACACATAAAATCAGTAGAAAACAGTAGATAACAGTAGATAACAGTAGATAACAGTATCCAGTGTCATTTAGTTTTCTACTGATTTTACTTATGAATACGGTTCTTATGACTGAACCGAAACATGTCAACTTTTTAATTTAATTTTTATTTGTGACACCTGTTCTAAATAAATAAATATGAAATGTTTTTATACGTGGATCTGATTAGTTTTTGATGTATATCGCTCAACAGGTGGCATGTCTATGCTGCATTATTCACAATTTCCACAATAGTTATATCTCAAGAACTAGTGCATGGACTTTTATAAAACTTTAGATTTAGTTAGTACTTAATATAACATGGTGCTCATTACGTTTTGCTGCAAATCACTCAGCATGTGGCGCTTCCATGGTGTATTATTGGTGATTATTGCAACAGCTCTATCTCAAGGCCTAATGCACGGAATTTTAGAAAACTTTCGATTCAGTTAGACCTTGATATAAACTAGATTTGATTACTTTTTAATATATATCGCTCAACAGGTGGTACTGCTTTTCTGTATTATTCACAATTTCCACAACAGCCGTACCTCAAGAACTGGTGCATGGATTTTCATAAAACTTTATATTTAATTCGTACTTGATGTAAAAAAATGCTGATTATGCTTTGGGGCAAATCGCTCAACAGGGGGCGCTGCCATGGTACATTATTCGTGATTATAGGAACAGCTCTATATCAAGAACTAATGCACGAAAATTTTTTTTATTTCACATTCAGTTAGTCCCTGACATAAATTGTTTAGTTTTTGGTGTAAATCTCCCTACAGATTAAGCTGCTATGGTGCATGTTTATCGATCTCAAGAACTAATGCATGGATTTTCCACAAACTTCATATTCAGTTAGTACCTGATAAAAAATTGATCCTGGTTAGTTTTTGGTGTACCTCACCTAACATGTGGTGCATTTATGCAGATTTATTTTAAGATTTTGCAAAAGCTCTATCTCAGAAACTGATGTACGGATTTTCATTAAAGTTCAGGTTCAGTTATAAGTTGATGTAAGTTGTTGTTGACTAGATTTTGGTTTAATCTGCTTGACTAGTGGCGCTTCTATGCTGCATTTTTCGGGAAGTATTAACATGGATAAGATAGAAGAAAGTTTTGAGATTGACACATCCGACTAGTTTAATTATTTTTCAGAAGTAAAATTGCGCCCGAAATTATTGAATATTAAATACATGGATTTTCCACATTGCTAACTAAGCTTAATACCAACAGAGTAAAAAAAAGTCGAAACCTAGAATGGAACCCGGATCCTTCAATAACGCTCCAGTCCTCTACCTACAGGCTACGAGGACTATGTCCAGTCTGGCATCTCTCATTCACATTTGTCAGTAAGTTTGCCAACGGCAGCACAAGATGGAAAAGTCTTCATCAGCACACAACCCTGCCATGAAACATGAGACGAAATAAAGCCCAACATAAGTGAATATATAATTTTAATTAATTTTCAGATGTAAAATTACGCGCAGCTGAAAATTATTTGAAAAATTAATTAAAATTATGTATACATCTGTTCACTTATGCTGGGCTTTATTTCATCTCATGTTTCGCTGCCAGATTGTTTGCTAATGATCACTTTTCCATCTTGTTCTGCGGTTGCAGTCTTAGCAATATATGTGGGTGAGAGGTGTTAAGCTAAGTATTGCCTTCGTAGCACAAATAGTTTTATTCCAACGATCCTGGTTTGATTCCCAACTTGGAAATTTTCTATTCTGTTAGTTTTACGCTTGTTAGCAGTGTGCAAAATTTATGTATTTAATATTGCTTTACATTTTAACTTGTTTAGAAGCTGTTAAAGCTAGTTAAATCTATACTAATAAAATCCGTGCGCCTCTGTCTGTCTGTCTGCTTGAAGCCGATTACAGTTCGCAACGCGGGCGAGTTGGAAGTCGCGAGAGGTGTCTTTCGATTCGAAAAATTCCGGGAAAGTCATTTCGGGCATTTTCCAGACCGTGGGACCAAAATTAAAAACGTTATGAATTAAAAACCGGTCGGGAATCTGAACGGAAAACGTCTAATTTCCCAAACAGAGCTCAAACGGAGCTCTGAGGCAGAACACTGCGCCACCTTGCGGTGAACAACCTGAACTTTTCCTCTTTGGCTAAAAGAAGAAGCAGCCGAAAATCTCTTTTTTCTCCCGGGAAAACGACTTTTTCTTTCGTTTCGGTTCTTTGAAAAAGACCCAATTGGTAAAAAATGTTAAACACGGTTTATTTTCATACTTTTTCTTTTTGGTAGCATACACGAATATTGTGTAACCTACGATTTACGCGATTAATACTAATTTTTGTTAGTACAAACTGAAAACGAGCTGCCAAAATTATTTGTTAGTTATGTTGTTTGTGATATTAATGAAATTATTTATTTTTTTAATAGCAGTCTTTTGCAGTTTTTAATAACGAAACTTTTTTTGCGCGTTTTTTCTTAAACCATCATGCAGACAGTTTTAAAGTAGATAAAACTGATTACATATTCAGAATCTGCGTAAAAGTCTGCTTCTGATGAACCAAAAAATACGAGAAAATGTCTTATGGGCGCGCAGCGCCAACAGTGCAAAACCAAATATTTTTAACGGGACGATGGCGACTATGGCGCGTACAGCCGGTGGGTGGTAGGCCGGTAGGCCGCCTTTGCACGGTGGGCACGTAGCGCCCACTGTGCGAAATCACATATTTTTAACGGGATAATGGGCGCATAACAACCATAGCTTTTTAATTTACTTTTTTTGTGCTTGAGGATTCGAACTCCAAGACTTGCTTATTAAATGAATTTTTTTGCTTATCATATACTGCTTAATATCGAGGTTCGTTTGAAAAAAGTGGCCCAGCTAGCGGGCGTAGCTCGCTAGTAACACATAAAATCAGTAGAAAACTAAATGACACTGGATAACAGTATCCAGTGTCATTTAGTTTTCTACTGATTTTATGTGTTATGTATACGGTTCTTATGAATGAACCGAAACATGTCAACTTTTTAATTTAATTTTTATTTGTGACACCTGTTCTAAGAAAATAAATATGAAATGTTTTTATACCTGGATCTGATTAGTTTTTGGTGTATATCGCTCAACAGGTGGCACGCCTATGCTGCATTATTCACAATTTCCACAATAGTTATGTCTCAAGAACTAGTGCATGGACTTTTATAAAACTTTAGATTTAGTTAGTACTTAATATAACATGGTGCTCATTACGTTTTGCTGCAAATCACTCAGCATGTGGCGCTTCCATGGTGTATTATTGGTGATTATTGCAACAGCTCTATCTCAAGGCCTAATGCACGGAATTTTACAAAACTTTCGATTCAGTTAGACCTTGATATAAACTAGATTTGATTACTTTTTAGTGTATATCGCTCAACAGGTGGTACTGCTTTTCTGTATTATTCACAATTTCCACAACAGCCGTACCTCAAGAACTGGTGCATGGATTTTCATAAAACTTTATATTTAATTCGTACTTGATGTAAAAAAATGCTGATTATGCTTTGGGGCAAATCGCTCAACAGGGGGCGCTGCCATGGTACATTATTCGTGGTTATCGCAACAGCTCTATATCAAGAACTAATGCACGAAAAAATTTTTTTATTTCACATTCAGTTAGTCCCTGACATAAATTGTTTAGTTTTTGGTGTAAATCTCCCTACAGATTACGCTGCTATGGTGCATGTTTATCGATCTCATGAACTAATGCATGGATTTTCCACAAACTTCTTATTCAGTTAGTACCTGATAAAAAATTGATCCTGTTTAGTTTTTGGTGTACCTCACCTAACATGTGGTGCATTTATGCAGATTTATTTTAAGATTTTGCAAAAGCTCTATCTCAGAAACTGATGTACGGATTTTCATTAAAGTTCAGGTTCAGTTATAAGTTGATGTAAGTTGTTGTTGACTAGATTTTGGTTTAATCTGCTTGACTAGTGGCACTTCTATGCTGCATTTTTCGGGAAGTATTAACATGGATAAGATAGAAGAAAGTTTTGAGATTGACACATCCGACTAGTTTAATTATTTTTCAGAAGTAAAATTGCGCTCGAAATTATTGAATGTTAAGTACATGGATTTTCCACATTGCTAACTAAGCTTAACACCAACAGAGTGAAAAAAAAGTCGAAACCTAGAATGGAACCCGGATCCTTCAATAACGCTCCAGTCCTCTACCTACAGGCTACGAGGACTATGTCCAGTCTGGCATCTCTCATTCACATTTGTCAGTAAGGTTGCCAACGGCAGCACAAGATGGAAAAGTCTTCATCAGCACACAACCCCGCCATGAAACATGAGACGAAATAAAGCCCAACATAAGTGAATATATAATTTTAATTAATTTTCAGATGTAAAATTACGCGCAGCTGAAAATTATTTGTAAAATTAATTAAAATTATGTATACATCTGTTCACTTATGCTGGGCTTTATTTCATCTCATGTTTCTCTACCAATTTGTTTGCTAATGATACTTTTCCATCTTGTTCTGCGGTTGCAGTCTTAGCAATATATGTGGGTGAGAGATGTTAAGCTAAGTATTGCCTTCGTAGCACAAATAGTTTTATTCCAACGATCCTGGTTTAATTCCCAACTTGGAAATTTTCTATTCTGTTAGTTTTACACTTGTTAGCAGTGTGCAAAATTTATGTATTTAATATTGCTTTACATTTTAACTTGTTTAGAAGCTGTTAAAGCTAGTTAAATGATTTGTTGAACAAACCATTTTCTGGATCATCAGTTTTAATAGAGTCCTGTTTACATTCTGCCGGAATTGAAATGTAACAATTGAGAACCACAGAAGCCATGAGATACAAGTGAAAAAGTTCGGATTTGAAGTAAATTGAGTTCAAAATCGGAACACCAATAGCAATTGACTGAATTAAAATATGAAACAGTTAATCCTTGCACAGCGATATTCAAACTCTTATCTCAATAAGTGTGGAAGAAAAAATGGAATACAATATTTTTTTTATTTATTTAAGTAGGGAGAGTTTAAGCAGTTGACCTCCAGAACGCAGAACATAATAAAAAAATTACTTATATTTCCTTTCCTCCAAACACCTTATTTCCAGATAGCCTTATTTCAACTTAGCTCAGTTTTTTCAGTTTTGTCACTTATAACGATTGAATTCCAGGGTCCTCTAATAGCGTCTGTGTTATCGAGTGGATTGAGCAGAATTTTTGAAACTATGATGAGTTTAGTCCTGCCTCTATTAACGGATTAAGGTTTTTTCATGGCATCTTTGTTCTATAGCCTAAGAAATTAAAGTATGATCAGTTACCAGCAGATATAACAAAAAAGTAAACATTTCTCATGTAAGCATTTTTTAAATTGCACAGTATCCATAATAGTTAAGCTATGTGCTATCGACAGATGAAGTATCCTATAAATTGAATGAACATGATAATGCCTATAACTACCATATGTAAGCAAGACTGCCACTGGCGGTTATTTTTTATATCTCGAACCGCTTTCTAAAAACAAAAATCTTTCCTATAAACTTTGGCAGCATGTGCAAGCCAAATATACTACTTATTTTCAAAACATAATTGTACGAATGGAATATAAAAATAGTCTCTAGTGTATAAGTAACCTCTAATCCTCGTTGGTACATGCAAAAATCATTTCGTTCACTAGGAATAATTAGTTTAGTATTGCTTTACAAGGCCTTTCATTTTAAGTTCTTTAAAAAAAAACATGCCTCTATAAATGCAAGGAAACTTCTATAGTTAATTCTGAACGCTACTTATATCTTCTATGAGAGTACTATCTCTTCAAAGAAGAAAAACGTTCCTGCTTAAGATTTTAAATGAAGACAGAATTACTGGTTTGAAGTTTTAGATCAAGTAAACACTTCCGCGTTCTAGATCTGACTCCCATAAATTTCTGGTTATGAATGGTGCGAGCTTATCGAGCTTGCGCATTCACAGAATTGAAACAGATATTTTGGATTGAGAAAATTGATCAATACACTGTAACAGCTATTCGGAAACGTTTCTGAAAATTGCAAACAGCAAAGTAATTTTTTCTCAAATGTTCCTTTAAATCCAGGAAATCTATTGGATTCAGGTACTCAAAAGATAAAAGAACCCTTTTAAGAAGTTGGGTGACTCGGAACGGGTTATATTATGTTTAAGAAACCTTGAAAAAATAAGAGGCTAAATCAAGAAACATTCGTTTTTTTTTTTTTTTTTTTTTTTTTTTTTTGCAGTGCATATACACAATTTAAAACACTTCTTAAAACAATTTTCACTGAAATTAATAATGGTATTTTATTTTAAATGCTAATAAAATACGCAGTTGTTTATGTAAATCTATCCTTTCTTTTTATCTACCGATACATTTTTTTATGTTTTATTGTATAACTTTTTCGCAGATGTCTCAAAACTAATATCCTCTCTCCATGATATTCTATACCTAAATTATGACTGAGAATTAGTTTTGTTTCTAAAAAATTAAACTTCAAGGCATTTTCATTTTTTCGCTTTATATGTTTCGATTCTTTCTATTTTAACTGCTCAAAGGACAGATCAGTAAATCATTTATTATGAGCATTGACAAATAAGTCAATAAAGAAAGTTGATATTTTACCACGGAAGAAAAGCGGAAATCAGATTTCCGTTCTTCAAATGGTGGTATTAAAGATGATTTATATAATTTTTTATCAAGCAAATGATAAGCATCAATAGTTTAGCTGTATAAAAATTCATAGTAGAATTTATCTTTTTTCTAACAAATATAAATCAGAGGTAGCTTTTTTTTAACAACATAGTAAAACTAATCATTGGGGTCCACCGTAATACTTACCCATCATGGATATGCATTATACGAAATATGAAAATGAAACATGTGTAAACAACTTATAAAAATTACAATTCCAAAATAAAATTTAAATCAATCTGGATCCCAGTTCGTAACAGCATAAAAAAAAATCAGTTTTTATTGGCCAATTGCTTTCGATTGTAGTTAAATTTCATAGTTTTTATAAAAACAAATTATTTTAAAACTCAGATTTTGAAATCATTGGATTCGGACCACACGACTGTCTTACACTTTCAAACCAAAAATGAATTATCAAAAGTTTTTTATTTAAATATTTCTAGGAAACAACACTTTCCGAAAAATTAATGTAGTATTTGAATGTAGAAAATATTTCACACTTGATGTGTAAAAAGCTTCCTCCTGCTAAATACATCTCCCTCCAAAAAAAATATATCAAAATGTGGGGGGAACTGGGGCACGATGATACATGGGACACATTGATACACCCCCTGTATTGCACAAAGGATCATTACGGGAAGTTTCACAACAGCTCCAAAAGGTGATACTAGTGCACTCAACCACATACAGAAAGTCTTTGAATGATTCATTAGTTTGATGAAATGGGACGGGTGATTAATTGTTTTTGTAGGTCAAAAGTAAATTTCACTTTTACAATTGAAATGGAATTATACAACTGTTCCTGTCTTTTTAACCGAAAAGAATACTCTCCCTGGCAAGTAAAGCTACAATTTATCAGTTCCACATTCTTCATTGTTAGATAAATTATGAAGTGTTGGATTTGAGACTCATTTTATTCAAAATGGCTGTATGAGGCACATTGATACACTCTATGTCGAGGCACATTGATACAACCTAAATTATTTTCTAGTTCATTTTTTCATTACATTTTATTATTTTTTTTACCGTACACTCCTTAATCTAACCATTTTTTGCCAAAAATTTCAAATATCAGTTTTTTTAAAAATGAAATAGCTCTAATTTCTTTATATTAGAACATTTTATAGTATTTTTGCAAACAGAAGACGTACGAACTTACCCAACATCTAGTGCTAGTAGAATTAGCAAAAGAAAAGAACGGCAGCCTGGAAAATCTCAAATTTATATCGATTCTCCAGAGAAAAAGGTATTTCCGACATGAGAAATGTTAAGTAAGAGAAACAAGCTGCAGAACAGCACAGGATAATTATATTATAAACAAAATTTTTAATGTAATTATTCTTTATTTTCTGTTTATAAACCGTTTTATAAACAGAAAACCTGGTAATTTTTTTCACCTTTCCTAAGAAAGAAGATAATGCTGGGGTTCAAGTGCCAGATATGACAAAGTTACCACAGCCAACAATCAGACAAGGAACAGCCAGAACATCAGGTCATTATACATTTCATTTTAATTGCTTTACTATTGCTTACAAATAAATTGTGGGCGATTTGAATTCCTATAAATAAATATAAAATGGTTTGCTAACTATTTTTCTATGAAAAATATGCATTAGTGTTATTTTGTCTCCATTTTTCCAGACGTATCAAAGTGTCCCATGAGGTGTATCAATCTGCCCCGGGGATGGAGCACATTGATACAAATGACTTTTTTTGATTTTTTTAAAATTACATGTAAAAATAATATGTTAAATAACGATTGTACATTTT
This sequence comes from Maratus speculifer, assembly GCA_964019185.1. Classification (NCBI taxonomy): domain Eukaryota; kingdom Metazoa; phylum Arthropoda; class Arachnida; order Araneae; family Salticidae; genus Maratus; species Maratus speculifer. The sequence goes on along the minus strand of CAXHSM010001469.1, from coordinate 3,883 downwards.
TATAACACACTACACAAGTTTTGCTGACACCACATGGAAAAATAACTTGAAATTTCTGCTTTCTGGACACCAAAAAATTCTTAGGTAAAAGCTGTATCAATGTGCCTTAGTTCCCCCTATAGTTAAACAGCATATTCATGTAATAAACAAAGGTGCCCTCGTGGCCCAATGGTTAGTATGATGAGCCAAAAATGAGAAGTCTATGCTCATGTATCTACGGGTTCGAAACCTGCGAGTAATTCTAAAATTATTTTTAACAATATCACACAAGTCCAAATTTTCGGACTAATGAGCAATATCTTTAAAATTTTCTGAACCGAATTATTATTTTTTTTATTCGGAACGTATTAATTCCTATGTTAAAGATATCATGTTTAGAATTAGCGCACATTTCTTATACGACAAAAAAAATACTCAGAGATAGAATACTTGGTATTGATGTTCACGTGCGAGGTATAAGTTGGTGCCAAACTTTCTTAAAATATAATATTCTTTTAATAAGAATTGTGAATATATTGTGAATAGTACCATAGCGAAAATGGTGATGATCATTATCAATTGTAGCTGTTTGGCACCGACTTCAAAAAGTAATTTATTACTTTTTATATGTAAAAACATGTATGTATGTCTTCATAAATATGTATATTCATCTCTTGTAAAAAATATTCTCTCTAAAATCTCTGTTTGGTGGATATTAAATTATATATATTAAATTTAACCGTTTTTATGCCGGTACCTGATATGCGATGTGTGCTTATTGGATAACGTTTGATCATTAGAGAATTTTAAAGAATTATTTAATTATTTTTAGCCCTTTTTTTAAGTCTGTTGATATATTTTTTAAAAAGGTTATTTTATTAATTTAGTGTCTTTAATCCGTTTTCTATATAATTTTATATATAAGAATTGGCCTCATACGTTCACGAATATAAATTCAAATATTTTAGATATTTGTAAGAAACTTTCATAATGGTGATTTTCAATGCAAATTAGAATATAATATACATTGCGTTTCATTTTTTAAAATATTAAATTTCCCTTTTTCCATTTTATTTAAAGAAAATTGCTTTGATTTTCAAACAAGTCAAACCTATGTCCTAAGTATTCCTTTAGATGGAGGCTGCGATGAGTTATTTGCAAACATCTAAACCTACAGTACTTGTATGTTATTGAAATGCTTTCAGATCTAGACACACGGCAGTGTGGCAGCCAAGTTCACAAAGCAAAAGGCGACACACCGGCCGTGGGTTATATTACCCGAACCATTTCGAGCCACTTTTGACCCCTCAATAACTTAAATTCTATTTGACCTACACACTTGCAATTTTTTGTGTCGTGTAAGACCATCTTCTAATTTCCGAATCCTAATTTTTTTTTTTAATCTTTTACCGTTCACGAGAAATTGGCGTCTAAAAACCACTGTTTTTACCACTGACTCACTGACTCACTCATAGAAATGTTTGACTACTTCCAGGTGACTTAGGAAGTTGAAATTTGGTGTGGAGGTAGGTTATTGGATCTATAAATAGGAAAAAATCAGAAATCACCATTAATTAACATTAATAGTTCGTTAGAGGATAAATTATTGGATTAGAATGGAAGTTTATGAGAATTTCACAAAATACCAGAAATAGTTGGCGAATATCATGGCTAATCTCTGAAACTACCGAACCGATTTCAAAAGTAACGGTACCAAAATGATGGTATTCGCCCCGGTTCAAACATAGACTATATCTTATGTCTGTGCCACTAACCAAAAGAGAGTTCAGAAGCGAAAAACATTCTAAAAATGTGATTTTTGTTTTACTGAAGGGCTTAGAACCACAAAATTTGGCATGTTAATTATTTATAAGATATAAATGATTACTAATGACATTTGCTAAAAATATCAAATTTAAATGGGTGAAAATCCGCGAAGAGCGTTCTAAAAAAATTCTAAATACCAATTTTAAAACAATCTCAGCAAACAACAAACCGATCTTAAAAGTAATGATATCAAAATGATGATGACAGTCTTTGCTCCAACATAGGATATATCTTATGTCGATTACACTAACCCAAAGGAGGGAAAAGAGCAAAAAACATTCTAAAAATGCGATGTCTGTATATTAAGGGACTGGACTAGAAACATAAAGTTTGGGATTTTAGAGTTTATGGGAATTTCGCGAAATATCAGAAATAGTGCCAAGTTGGCGACACTTTTGGCGAGTATCGGGGCTAATCTCTGAAATCACCGAACCGATTTCCAAATTAATGATACCAAAATGATGGTATTCGCCCAGGTTCAAACATAGGCTATATTTTATGCGTATACCATTAACCAAAAGAGGGTGAAGAAGCAAAAAACATTCTAAAAATGCAACTTTTGTGTTACTGAAGGCCTAGAACTATAAGATTTGGCATGTTAATTATTTATAAATATAAATGATCTATAAGGGCATTTGATAAAAAATACGGAATTCAAAAAGAGTGAAAATGTGCGAAAAGCGTTCTAAAAATGTTCTAAATTGGGATTTTTAAGCAATTTCAGCAAACAACAAACCGATCTTAAAAGTAATGATATCAAAATGATGGTGATAGTTCTTGCTCCAATATAGGCTATATCTTATGTCGATTCCACTAATCCAAAGAGGGTAAAAGAGCAAAAGGCGTTCTAAAAATGCGATGTCTGTATGTTAAGGGCCTAAAAACATAAAATTTGGCATGTTCATTAATTATAAGATATAAATGATCACTAAGAACATTTGTTAACAAATACAAAATTTAAAAGGGGTAAAAATGCGCGAAAAGCGTTCTAAAAACTTTCTAAATAGCAATATTTAAGCAATCTTGGGTAGTTAGCGAACCGATTTAACGAAAAAAAAGATGGTAAAATGATGGCAACAGTCCTTGCTCTAACAAAATTATTGGATAAATCACCATATTACAATGGGAGTCTATGAGAATTTGGCGAAATACCAGAAATAGCGCCAAGTTTGCATCTATTTTGGCGCGTAATTTTTGTCGTCAATTTGACGATATATTGCCAAGCTGGCGAAAAACTTTTTTGGCCGACTAGGTAATCAAGTAGTACCCAATCACGTAAAAGAAACATCCATTTAAAGGAACAAAAGCAGTCCTAATGTTAAAATTTTTAAATTTGACTGAAAAAAACAGTGAATAAAAGCAGGAAAACGCTGTAAGATTAATGAATGTTAAATAAAGTTAATTTAATGTAATAAAAGAAGTGAGATCTAACTGCAAACCAAGTTCTTTCGGAGCTCCTTAAATTATAACTCCTGTCATGCATAATATTATTCAATTGCTTAAAATGATTTGTTATGTTACTTGTTATTCAATAGAGCGACTTGGCAAGTTTTCAGCTACCAACTTTAATCTTTGAGTCGGAGTACAATTTAATCTAGAATCTGATTGGCAAAGATCTAGTCAATCGAGTGTTCGAATAAGTATATTGAAGTTAAGGTATTGATAAGTTAAGGAAGGGATCAACTTTAATTTCTGATCAACTAAATAGGAAAAATTGAATAAGAGAAAACTTGCTACGTCGCTCAGTTGAATAACAAGTAACATAACAAATCATTTTAAGCAATTGAATAATATTATGCATGACAGGAGTTATGATTTAAGGAGCTCCGAAAGAACTTGGTTTGCAGTTAGATCTCACTTCTTTTATTAGCGAAACCTTTAACGAACTTGGCATTTTTTCACATTCATGTTTTTGATAGGATTAAATTAACCGTATTTTTTTTTTTAACCTTTAACTATCTCCATCTTTGAAGGGATTATAATAAATGTTTGAATATACATTAAATTGAAAATTTCGATATTTTCAATGTTTGATATTTTCTATGGGGTATTAATTATTTTTAAGAATCATATGCAT
>CAXHSM010001468.1:0-59000 GCA_964019185.1 Maratus speculifer | reverse complement strand
AATAATGTTATAGTGTTTTTTTAATTTATTTCGTCTGTTATCTTTTGAAAATGACTTAATATTAAATTAGAATGCATAAGTACATCAACTAATTAAAAGATTTGAAACAAGCACAATGAAAGAAAAATTTAAAGCGTCACTGATGCACAGACGGGGCATTAAGAAAGTGGATATCAAATGCATTGGATTATATATATACTTGTTCGGAACAATTTTCTCAAAAATCAAAAAAAGAAAGTTACTCAAATGATCTGAAATCCGTTAGAAAGAAGAGAAAAATGAAAAATCGGAATTCTCGTTAGTTCGTATTAAACGAAATTAAGAGAATATGAGTTCGAATTAATGAAAATTTTTAACGTTATTCAGCCATTGAAAATTTCGGGACTTCATATTTAGTTCGAATTAAACGAAGATTTGTATTATCCGATTTCGAATTAACGAGAGTCGACTGTATGTGAAACAAATTTCAATAAAAAGTTGAGTTAGATTTTATGTGTCACACATTTCTAAAAATCACAATAATTTGAAACTGAAGAAAACTTGCAATCAATGTAAAAATAATTTTTATAAGAAATACAAAAGATCTAAAAATACATACGTTTACTCGCAGCTAAGCTTTAATTGGAAATTTATGACGTTAAAAAGATTTATTTTTAGCAAGATAAAGTACCTGCTTACCCGTTAGATAAGTCTTTTCTTAACTGGAAAAGCTAGAGAACAGATAAATTGGGTTATGAAGACGTATCACATTCCCAACAAAGGAAAGGGCACATTTATTTCTTTCATTTTGAAGTTAAAATTAGATTTTTATCAATGTACTTCGGAAAAATAAAACTTAATTGAAAACCACGAACAATAATTTTGAGACTGAATTTTAATATTATATATATATATATATATATATATATATATATATATATATATATATATATATATATATATTGAAATATATTGGGGAAACGTTATGGTTTAATTTTTCTGTTATTACATTATTCTGCTTTTAATTAATTTATTAATTTAATATTATGAGGTGTACGGTAAGTCGTTTTTTGTTTTTATTATTTTATTATCTCCATTTTTCTGTCATATGATATATGAATACTTCATGTTTTAATTTACCAAGTGCGATATCGGGGATTTGGTAGTGCATTTGGGATTCATTTTACTTTATAGCTCATAACTGTTTTATTTTCTCAATATCCACTACATATTACTCGGTATTTCTTTAATTAATTTTGGTTTTATGTGCGTTGGTATTCCCAAATTCGTATTGTTTTGCTTTCTCATGGCAAATACGAAGAGGAAACCACACTCCATTTGTAGTTCCAAAGTATTTGGGACCTGAAGATTCTGCTTTGGTTCTACAAATTCCATTTATATTCATATTATTCTTTTTCTTTCCATATTCAATGTGATATAAGTTATTAAACTCAATGGTTAATTTCAAATAGTTAATATTGTTTACAATTAATGGTCTTATATATATACGTTGGTAGTTTCTACCTGTATTTCTTCAATCCTAAAATTTCCTAAAGGTTCCTTTAATTAGCATATAAAATAACTTACTATGTTTAGTTTTATTACTATAATATACTGAATAATTATTATATTTCTACATCTAATAATAATTATTCTCTCCATCTGCTTATTTTAAACTGTCAGAAATTCATGTTAACTGTCAATGATTTTTATAATTTGTGAATTGGTTTTGCGGTGTTGGTGAAGACTATAAATTTTAGAAATTTCCTCTATTTCCATATAAACAGAAAGATTTTTACTCACCTGTTTCATTCTTTAACTTATGCATGGCTTAGTTATTTCTATTTATATATATATACAGAGGTGTGAAAATTATTAGAATAATTAGGATTTTTTCCATTTTTCTTGATTAATATTGTATATACTTGCAATGTTTCATGAAAGGTAATTTGTTTTGTTGATCTAATCAATTTTTCACTTCTTTAGAATAGTTTTAGGGTTAAAATATTGTTAAATGTTGCCATTTTTTAAGATGAAAAATATTTCATCCAAATTAATCAAATTATCTGCATTGCATGAAGAATGTTTTTGATTAAAAAATGAATTTAAAATAAAATTTTAAAATGACCTGCTTTCTGTGCTAGTATTTTCATTCTTTTGTTTAGTTGGCATCATTATTATTTTATTCTTTAAAATAAATCTTTTTGCTGTTTTGTTATTATATGGTGGATTTATAGTGGCTTTCTTTCGTTTCTCAATGGATTATTGCATGATTATGAGTAAATCAAATGATATTTATCCTAGAAAAATAGATGTTTCAAACTGTGCCATCTAAGAAAATAACTAAACACAACACGAAATTGCTAAAAAAGCAAAACTTTTGCAAGCATCTGTGTGTAAAAAAACATTATCTTTGGATTACAAATGTGAATATGATAATTCTAGAGTAGGTAAATATGGAAAGAAAAGTAAATGTACGGTAAAAACAGAAAGGGAATTAATTCAAAATGCCAAAGCTAACAGAAGAGCAACTTGTAAAGAGCTAAAAATCCCTTTGCAAGTGTTGGTGTAAATGGATGGGATTTTTCTATACGTAGAAAATTTATTTCATCTGGACTCAGTGCTCGTCATCCTCAAAAAAAGCCTAAAATCACATCTGCAATGGCAAAAAACAGACTTGCTTGGGCAAAAATCGTACAAGAACAGTTCGAAAATGACTGGACAAGATGAGAAATGTTAATTTTTCTTTAATTAATCATTTGAATTTAAGCTGTTCATTTCTTTTCTTGAAATCATGTTTTTTTTGCATAATGATTAATGATACAGAACTGTTTATAAATTTGATTAAAATTTATTTTTTCAGAATATTTTTCGAGAGTTACATATTTTAAGGATTTTTTTATCTTTTAGGTAAGTTTTTCCTATGATTCAATGTTTACGATTTAGAAGAACGCAGTCAATAAATCAGGAGAATTGCGAGGGAAAACATTTCCTAAAATTGCATAGCAAAAACGGTTAAACATACTACTAAAATAATGGTTTGGAGAATGTTGTCTTCTCAAGTTACTGGATTTTTATACATTGTAGAAGGCGTGATAGACCATTATCAGTATAAAATAGTGCTTAAACAAAGACTAATTCCACAATTAAATGAGTGGTTTCCAAATGGAGTCTTCATATTCATGCATGATAGAGCTCCATGACATAAAATTTCATCTGTCACCAAATTTTTCAAAGAAAAAAATATAAAAACACTTCTATAGCCTATAAACAATCCAGATATGAATCGTACAGAGAATCTTTGCGCCATTGTAAAGAAAAAACTTAAGAAATGCAGCATCACAAACAAGAATGATCTGATAGAAAGACTCTTCCGAATTTGGCACCATAACAATGACATACAAATTAGTTCCCAAAAACTCATACAAAGTACACCAAAATTATCGAATCATTAATAGAAAACAAGGGGATGCACACTAAATATTAAATGTATCAATATTTTTTACATAATGTATTATTTCTTTAATATAACAAGATTTTATTGTAAATTTCACAACTATTCTAATAATTTTCACACCTCTGTATATATATATATATATATATATTGTTACGGTTGATTGAGTAATGTTATAAATTGCAAAGTTTCTTATTTCTACTTCAGAAATTAACTGTATTTTACTTATTATATCGTAATATTTCCCTTAAAAAACGAGTTACGTATCATAAGTTCCAGTTTTATTCATGATAGTTCTCCTTTTATGCATTCCTTTTGCGTTTTTTCAAACTTAAGTTATGTATTTTCTATTATGAGATCCGACATTTCGTAAAATAGGTAAAATGTTGCTGTCATTGTTTTTTTTTTTTTTGTTTTTGTTTTTTTTTCCTTTTTTCACAAACAGTTTGACAAAATATGTCAGATATTTCAGGTATAGTAAATATTTGTTTTTATTTACTTATTTTTAAATATTATTTTCTTATGCATTCGCCTCTCTGTTAATATTGATATTTAGTCAAATGTAGATGTTATAATCTTTAACATTTACATATTATTTAACATATAATATGTAAATGTATTAACATATTAATTATATTAACATATAATATTATTTAACATTCCATTTCTAAGCGATTGGGTCTAGCCTTAAAAAGTTCATTAGTAATTTGTTAATGTAATGAACGTTGTTCCAGATTTAATATATTTACTGCTTGTATCGTGTCTTGATACTCAATTTATGAATTATATTCTAAATAAATAAATGCGCATGTTCATAAAAGAATTTATTCAATTTTAAAATTATCAATTAAGTTTAAAGCATTATAAAAATCTTTGAGCAGTTTCTTATAATAAGCTTGACAAATAATTGAAAAAACAATAAATATTGGAAATATAGAAATATTTGCGAACTAAGACAGAATCATAATCAAAAATATAACACTATTTATATTGCTTTAGAATTGTTGAATAAAACCTCTTCAAAGATGCCTATAAAATTATACGAAAGATACACAAAACATTAAATAACTTTTTAGAAAGTCATATAAGTAATTTTGTTTCATTTATCATTTTTTTTATTAATTATGACTATGAACATTCTTTGACGGAATTTAACAAGAACAATCCGTATATCAATTCCAGTACTTATGTAGTTTATACCTATATTTAATTTTCCTATATCTGACTTTATTAATGTAACTTGCTCTGAAAAAATTAAATCTCATTGTTATTTGGTTAAAAATTGAAATATTAATTGATTTAAAGAAAAAAAACTTTATTCATAGCACGGTAAAAAATTATACAATAAATACCACAGTTTCATTTCTAATCATATAAAACTTTTCCTTTGTCAATTGTTTTTTCCTTTAAGGCTAACACGTGATTGAAGACAAATTCGCAAGATGGGAATTCCAATGGAGCTAGTTTTTATTTCTGATTATTTCATATTATACTTTTATTTTATTAATAGCACTTTATAGAATTATTCAGGGGGATTTTAAATTCATAGTAAAAACTTTAAGGGGTATTAAAGGATATAATAACAATCATTTTTTGTTTAGGGGTGTGTGATCGCAAGTAACGCATATACGTAAAAACAGCAGGAAGGCAATTTGGCCTATTTTTTATTTCAAAATGTCTTGCTCATAACAGAAAATTCCTGCACTGTTCTTTTCTTTATTTAAGATAGACACATCATGGTTGCATTAAATGAAAAAATTTCTTTAAAAATTTCCGATATAAAAACTGAAATTTTTGAATAAAGAAAGAGCGCAAAACGGGGAAATTTTCAAACTCAGGAGATTAATAAAATTAAATAAAAATGCAGTTTTTTTTTATTCAAAAATTTCGATTTCATACGGGACATTTTCAAAGAATAACTATTTTCTTCACGTAATCATGAAATGTCTTTCTTAAGTAAGGAAAATTATAGTATAAGCATTTTCTGTTATGAATGTAAATTTATAAATAAAAAAGGGGCCAAATTGACCACTTGGTGTTTGCGCATCAACGCATCACTTGTAGCCGTACATCCCTATACAATAAATTATCGTTAAGATGTCCTGCACCAATCCTTAAATTTTGTACCACGAATCTAGAATCATCCTGTATAAAAAAATCACTTTTTAAACTAATTTAAAACATACATTTAAATCATAAAAAATACTATACTACATACAAAAAGTCTTTAAAACTTTTTAATAATACACCAACTGTTTTTCCTGTATTTCTAACGGTAAACATTTTCAAGTTTTGCAAATAATAAATAGAATTTATTATTTGCATCCCTTACATTCCTTATTTCCTCATAAAGGTTTATACACAAGAACGTATCATTTATTATTTGCAGGCCTTAAAAATTTCACATTTCGATGTTTTCGAAACTACTCGGATTGTTTTTAAAGTTGTAACTTTGAACTGACAGTGCTTTGAGGCCTATAGCTGCTATGGCTGTCACCACAATTGATCCATTATACACAGAAACAGAGACAATACAGAACACTTTTTATTACAGATATCCATTACATATATTTATTACACTTCAAAGGTACAACACACCATCCACGCCCGTACCCGGATTCGAACCGGGAACAAGCGGTGTGGCAGCAGCTGCCGCTACCGACCACGCCACTGGGTCGGCGTTAAAGTTGTTTAAGACTTAGAATTTTTTTAATGTATTTCAGCAATCACTTTAGCATATAGCTATATTTAATTTTAAAGTTACTTTGATTTTACTAATGATACTTTGTTTTGACTTTGGTTATACTTTCATTTTTCTTTGATAATACTTTTATTTTATTTTTATGATGCTTTGATTATACTTTTATGGTACTTTGATTTTACCATATAATTGGTTCCCATTTTTGCTATTCATATTTCTCTTTCGAAAAGAAATAACCAAATAGAGGAGCCTTAAAAAAGTTATATAAATAAAAAACTAGTCGTTGGGGAGCACCGTAATACTTACCCATCATGGGTATGCATACTATAAAATATGAAAATAAAACGCGGAGAACTATTTATAAAATGCATTGCAATTCCAAAATAAAATTTAAACCCATGTTTAAATATTTTTAATGCATAGTAATGTTCTTACGCAATAGCGGGTATTACTTGATTATCCCTTCGACCCATTTCGACAAATTATATAAATCGCTAAACTACTCGTAAATTATACAAATTGGCATGATTTTTATTTTAAATAATGAAAAGACAAATAAATTAATAAAAGATTGATAAAAATACAAATAAAACATCAAATTAAAATCAGTAATGATATACAAACACATGTGACGTATTTAATGCCAAGTGCATATGATATTTACAATAAACCATTTAATCTTATAGTTTGGCGATAGTTATTTTGGTCGACATCATAATTAAGTAGTAAAAGAAACATCCTTATAATACCAAAAATGATAAACCAATTAACTAGCAATTTACTAATTCGGACGAAATGTCTTATTTCCAATTAAAATATATATTTGAATTGAAATTTGAATGAAATACAGGGTCATAAAAATCGAAGAGTGGGGAAAATATGATTATAAATATATCGACTACTAATTATCCGATCGATTTATTTTTTTATGTAAAATTTGTAATTGTCTATTGTGTTTTATAGCCACTGCTTAAAATTAAAAAATTCGAACATTTTTATGCACCTTTCATCAGAATGAATATTTCGAGAGTCCGAAAAAAACAATTCCGGATAATCGAGGTTACTGATATTCAATAAGCTTTTCTCACTATTACATACTAAGTACACATCAAAATTTAAGTGTTCAACTCAATTCGTTCGGGAGATAGAGCGTTTCAGACAGATGAACGGCATTTTTTTTTTTCTATTAATAATTAAGTGCTCTTTTTTTTTTTTTTTATAATTATCCATAGATAATTTAATTTAACTACAATACCTTCTCGTCAAATTAAGTAAAGTTCAAAGATAATAAAAGGAAATTTTTATAATAGATTCAATAAAATAGAGGAATTATTTCAATTGTTTTCAATAAAGATGAAATAGTCATTAAATGTGATACTTAGATGAACATGATTCGCTTAATAATTTTATTTATCAACAAACACGACTCATAAAAGCTACTTGATTTTTGTCCTTCAGTTACTTCATAACAGTTCAGTCTTTGGCAAGATTTATGTAACTGTTATTTTCACAAAAAGCCTTAATTTTCATATATGCACTGAAAAAAACTTGTAAATCATAAATGAAAATCATTTTTGCCCTTATTATTCCGCTTTCGAAAAGAGATAGTGAAATAGCGAAGCCTTTAAAAAATTCAGTATAATTTAAAAATACATTACTAAATTAATATGAGCATTAATATTTGCGTGATATATTTTTTTCTTTTTTAAGAATACGTATGTTATTGTTATACTTTTCCATATATAATTTAACTTAACTACAATACCTTCTTGTCAAATCAACTAAAATTCAAGCATAATAAAATGAATTCTTTAAACACTTTATAATATATTCAATAAAATAAAGGAGTTATTTCAATTGTTTTTCAATAAAGATGAAATCATTATCAAATATCATACTTGGATGAACATTATTCGTTTAATATTTTTATTTATAAACAAACACAACATATAAAATCTCCTTTATTTTTGTCGCTCAGTTACTTCATAACAGTTCAGCCTTTGACAAGATCTATTTAACTGTTATTTTCAAAAAAATCCTTAATTTTCATATATGCACTGAAAAAAGAACTTGTAAATCGTAAATCAAAAATTTAATTATGACTGAATTTATAAAAAGAAAAATCATTTTACTATTTCAAACGACGAAAAAAATATTACATTTCACAGTTCAAATATGAACGCATGATCATGGGAGAAAACATATGGCAACAAAGGAAACATTTTAAAATCGAGAACATATTTCCAATAGAAAATAAAAACAATTAACTTATAACATAGCACTTTTAAATTAACGAGCTAAAAATTTGTACTTTTGAAATTTGCCGTGCTTTGAAAATATGCCATTTATTTCTATAGTACTTTAAATAATGTTTCAGACAATTGTTAGGCATTCATCGTTAAATGTTTATTTACACATTTAAAGTTGAATGCATAAATACAATAAAGAAGTCAGTTAAATCAATCATAAAAGAATACAAAAGGTTTAAAATAATTCAGTCTAAAAATATTTAGCATCATTCGATTCTAATTTGACGAAATAATGCTAATTTATTTATAGCTGCATCAGTAATTCGATACAAAGTTACATAAATTCTTCATGTATACTTGTATCAAAAAAACAAAACTATAGGTTTTTTATCTTTAAATGCTAAAACTATTTTTAAATTATATTCAGTTAAAATTATGTTAAAATTTAGTAGAATTAAATCATAAGTATAAATGCAGTTGTAAATTTTGAAAAATATTTAAAAAATATACTAGATGTAAACAAAATACTTTTTCAATAAAAATAAAAGTATTAAAATAACAATAATAATAATAATAAGCATTTGATAACGCAAATAGGTACTACTATCTCTGTATCACAACTAACATATGTGGAAGAACCTTTAAGTTTCCACTTCTTAACTTATTTTTTTTTTCTTCTTAAATCTGATTTTCTAAATTACAAATGACTTCGGTTTTCATAATTCACACATTTGAGAATCAGCGCATAAAATGTATATGATTTAAAGATTAACGGCTTTAAAGTTTGGGAACGCAAATCACAAAAGAAACAAACTTAAAAAAAAAAAAAATAATAATAATAATAATAATTAATAAGAACAGGGGATGTGGAAACAGCCATAGCATGCGCTGAAGGCCTCAGTGCTCGTTCGATCATAGAACCTAGAAAGCATCGAATGTGGTTAGTATTTGGGCCGGTCAGTTGCATATCGGCAAAATCTGGAAACATCCGAATATGTTTATAAAAACTCTATAGATATTGCTACAGCTTTTGGTTTAACTAGCTTATAGAAAAACGAATCATAATTCTCCAGGATTCTAAAGCATTTTTTCATAGAATTCTTATATTTTTTTTTGTAAGGGTGCTGATTGGATGCCTGCACATAATAATTATAGTCAAGTTGGAAATTGCACGTGAATCGTAGCAAATAAGGTGCGTTCGTACGATAACGAAATTTTAAAAATATCACTCTCATATATCAATCACATGAAATTGTAAATAGTTAATTACAATTAAAATTTTCACCAAACAATGTTCTCCCTATACCGTTATGTAATAGAATACTTTTGTGTGGACTTGTAAATCGATAACAAATGTCCTCTGCACCACAGATTATGAAAAATGTATATTATAATATGTACTTTGTAGATGTATATCAATTCTATCATGTTCAAATGAGTGTAACACCATTAAAATGCATTTGAAACATTTTCCCCCATCAACCGTAATGTAACGGAATACTTTTGATTGTCCCTGTAATTTATCTATGCATCCGATTTTCATAAAATTTGAAATGAATCTGCAAAATTATGTAATAATTATGTAATTTAAATTTCAAATGATTAAAATACATTTGAAACTTTTTTCTCCATTGACCGTAATGGAACGAAATACTTTTGATTATCCCCGTAATTAAACTATGCATCCGATTTTCATAAAATTTGGAATTACTCGACAAAATTATGTAATAATTATATATTTTAAATTTCAAAAGATTCGATTGGTGAGTTTTTGCGTTGTTATGTGTGGACAGACAGACGGACGGATTGAGCGACAACTATAGGTGCTAAGTATTTACATAATTACGAACGCACCTAAAAAGCCTGTCTGATGGTTTACTATTGTATAAACACTGCAGGATAAGTGAAAGTGCTAGATTAAAAGTGCTCGCCCAGCAACGGAATAGCAGTTGGATAGGTGCTAGCACTGGAGGAAAAGTGCCGGATTGAACTCATGTGATGTCATACCAATTCTGGCCTGCTGTTGACCATCTCTGATAGGCCACGGACACTTTTGTACTGATTTAAATAATGGCACCATTTGCACTTTACCGCGGATGGAAGTACAGACTGCTATCTTTTTTCCAGCTGTTGGCCTGTTTTTAGGTGCGTTCGTAATTATGTAAATACGTAGCACACCTATTCTTGTCGTTCAGTCCTTCCGTCTGTCTGACCGTCCGACCGCATATAAAAACACAAAATCTACCCATCCGAATCATTGGAAATTTAAAATACATAATTATTACATAATTTTGTCAAGTCATTTCAAATTTTATGAAAATCGGATACATAGATCATTTACAGGGACAATCAAAAGTATTCCGTTACATTATGATCAATAGGGAAAAAAGTTTCAAATGCATTTTAATCGTTTGAAATTAAAAATATATAACTATTATATAGTTTTTTCGAGTCATTTCAAATTTTATGAAAACTGGATGCATAGATCAATTACAAGGACAATCAAAAGTATTCCGTTACATTATGATCAATGGGGAAAAATGTTTCAAATGCATTTTAATGGAGTTACACTCATTCGAATATAGCAGAATACATGAACCTATGAAGTATATATATATTAAAATATACATTTTGTACAGTCTGTGGAATGCAAGGAATATTTATTATTAAATTAGAGGGGCACACAAAAGTATTCCACTACATAATGCCATACAGGAAAACATTGTTTGGATTGTGTATTAATTATGTTAAACTATTTCACATTTTATGAATATTATATACATTGCTGAGGTGTAATAAAAGTTTCTTCCTGCATATTTACACATAAGAACACAAACAACATTTCGACCACTAATACTGCCTCTGAAGTACTGTCTATTATAACAGCAAGATCTAAATATGTTTTAAACTTCGTTATCGTACGAACGCATCTCATTTGCTACGCTTCACGTGCAATTTCCAAGTTGTTTTTTCTTGCTGGGACCGTTGTCAATACCCCTTCCACCCATTTATGCTCGCCTTGAAGCCTTTGACTGGAATGCTGTTCAGAATGCGTCTTTTTCCGAAAATTGTCCAGACTGTGACATTTTAAATTGTAAATTAACTGAGAGAATAGATAAATGTGTGGCGGTGACAGACTGAGGCTCTACGGTGGTTAGCGTAGCGTGTTTTGCCACGAACAGAGTCACTTTGAAAGATGTGTTGGATCTAGCTTAGCACAAATTTTCACAAATTTTACACGCCGAACACCCTGGCAGCAAGCGATATAGCAGCATGGCCAACTACCGGCAGTGTAGTTGGCAGCATGGATAACAATACACGGCCAATAGCATGGATAGCAAACAGAGTAAACACTTTACCATGTAATACAGATGTTTAGCTCAGATCGAAATGTAATGATGTGTAAACTCTACTGGGTGGTCCTAAAATATGTGTCAAAAATGTAAAGGTAGGTAGAGGGGACCTAAATAAGCATATTTCGGATAGAAAAATGTGCACTAATGACACATTAAAGCACTAGCTTGTAAAGCAGCATGAATCAAAGGAAATTGAAAGGACAAGTAAAGAAAACTGAAAACAAAAATTTATTAACAGTTTACAAGAGGTGCTAGAAAGAGCTGCTACTAACAGCGATACAATATTCACAGCAACGGCGCATAGATCGATATACATTAGAAAAGACTACAGACATGTCGAGCACATGTAAAGCACCAACAGACAAACGGGCAACAAGATTTTCTTCAAATGTGACGGGACTCTCGTACACCAGGCTTTTAATATGACCCCAAAAGAAAAAATCCACGCAGATTAAATCAAGAGAACGTAGTGGTCAGAGAACTGGACCGCCCCTTCCTATATAATGCTGGCCATGGACAGCGTCCAGGTGATTCCTGACGTCTCGACTAAAGTGAGCTGAGGCTCCATTGTGCTGGAACTACATTCGTTTGCGGACAGTTGGAGGAATATCTACCAGACGTTCAGGTAAAACCTTCTGTATGAATATGTTGTATATATGGCCAGTTAAACGACTGGTAGAATGTACGGTTCTAATAAGTTATTGTGTACAATGCCTGCCCAAACATTAATGAAAAACATTTCTTGGTATGCGTGTGCTATTGTTCCATGTGGGTTTTCATGAGCCCACAGGTAAGAATTATGGATGTTGAATATATCCAACTGCGTAAAGGTTGTCTCATCAGTAAATAAAGCATCTACTGGGATTGTTGGATTGGCTGCTGTTTTCTGTAAGTACCAACGAGTAAAGTTGAGACGTGGAAGATAAGCGTCAGGGGTCATTGCTTGCACTCTCTGTAAATGATACGGATGTATTCCATCTTCATGTAACGTCCTCAAAATACTTTGATGGCTCACACCCAACGCACGTCCTACAGCTCTCGATCTTTCGAAGGATTATCGTCTACTGTGTTTAGTATTCTGGTTGTTACTGCAGGAGTTCTGCGATATCTTCCAATGTTAGCTCCATGACTCGAAGCTTAAAACTATCCGCTTGTGCGTAACTCTCGATGAAGAGAACCGAGTTTTCGACGATCCGGCTGATTCCTATCACGGAATCGCTCTCTATTCATCCTCTGAGCAGCTAATCTGTTTCATTGTGCAGCCCCATGTATGAAATGCATGTCGGCAAGCTCCACGTTGGTGAAACGATGCATGCTGTTTGAGGTCCATGCAGGAAATAAAGAATCCAGCTAGCGAAGCACTTTTATACGCCGCAGTCATCAGCACTCCCTACTGGTTCAAGGCGGCATTACCGCACACGCAATCCTATACGAAATATGCCTATTTAGGTCCCTTCTACCTACCTTTATATTTTTGACAGATATTTTAGGACCACCCTGTATAATTCAGAGCTTTAGAAATAAGTCCTCAAAAAAGACAGAACACATTGAGACTTTGGAGCCTAATTTTTGAGATCTCGAAAACATGTGGAGATACCGAATGTCACGCTTGAACTAGGTAAGTTGCATCTTGGAACAGATGAGCCAAAGCATGCCGGAGTCTAACAACCAATGGTTACTGTGTTGCAGCAACTACTCTCTATTTTCTCTTTTTAATTTTGTTCACGAATTATAAATATAATGTTTTTAAATTTAATTTTTCATCTAGAGTTAATAAAAAAATACTTCATAGTCAACACGAGTATTTACTGAGTTTTCCCATTATTACGTCATCGTATATATACAGGGTGTTGACGAATTCAACCGACAAATTCAGAGATGTGGAAATAAGCATCAAAACGATAAAAAAATTGATATTGACATGGGGGTCTCAAACCACTTATTTAGTCCTAAATACAGGTTTTATCACCCTAACAGGATTGCCATATCTGGCCTTTTTTAAATTCTGAAATTTTACATTCACCTTAGAAAATCTATATTGTATTATTTTCTTTATTTAATGACAGACGTTACGTAATTACCTAAAGTAAAAAATTTTCTTTCAAAATTTCTGATCCAAATTCGAAGTTTCTAAATTGAAAGCACAGACCAAACTGTTAACCCATTCACCGAAAATGAGATCAGATTGATGGTAATAATAAAAATTATAATGAAAATGTTACAGAATGAAAGCGTTATGTACCTTGTTCTGTTTGAAATGTGGGAACAAAAAGAAAAGAAAGGTTAAAAGGAAGTTTCTTCACACAATCGTTGATACCGTACGAACCGTATGGTAATCGCAAATTTAAATTTATACTCTGAAGTGCATACTGCAGGCACGTATAATGCAAATACTGCTAGACTTTTTTATCACATTTACAACATAGGTGAGAATGTTTATTAAAAATTTCATTACAATATACTTCTATCTCTGAAAGTTATTATCGTCCACTTAAGTTGAGTTACGGTAAAATTTTCTATATTTTTTATTATGTAATTTAGTTTGCAACCCCATGTTGTATGGTAATTTTTCAGCCTCCACAGGCACACTACTTTGTCAGTCGAATTCGGCAACACCCTGTATAGTATAAAATATACTCCAAACGCGCATATTTGAACAATATATGCCAATATATTACACAATTATGCTTTAAATGTCATTTATAGGTTATATACCTCTTCAACCTTTAATGGGCAGTGCCCACAATGAAAAAAAAAAACATAATAATAAAATAAATAAATAAACCTATATTTAAGAATGTTGGCACCAAGAATATTTAATTAAAATTTTCTTTTTATAAAACATGGAAGTTTTTATTTTCTCAGAATAAAGTTTGTAAATTCTAGTTTTTGTTCATCATATTAACATTTTAAAAACAGAATTATTCCGCGCCAGAAAGGGTTAACAGATGTCATAATGACTATAATTTATATATATGCGTCATGAAATGTTAAACATATCATATAAGAATATAATTACATATACATCTTATAATCTATCGATACATCGAGGTCGTTTGGCGATATTCATTTTCAGGGCCGTTATAACAAAAAAGTATCATTTTAAAATCAAGGTAAATTATATTGAAAATCAGACCATGTATTTTTTTTTTTTAATAAAGAGTCTGTTTCATTTTAAAAAAGGTTTTTATAAAATCGAGATCAACGGTTTCTATAATTTTGAACCAATCTACATCTTGTCAAATCAATCGTAGATGAATCTTTAATCCTAGAATAATTCGAAACAATCTCCAAATCAATGAAATAAAGATTATAAAAAAACGTGCTTGATAGAAAATCATGAGTTAAAGACCACAAATCGATTTTTCTGTTCCTTTTAGTCACTCAAGGAGATCAATTTATTTCCATTCTTGGAGAAAAAGAAAAATATATATCGAAGGAAGGCATGCGACAAAAATCGTTATGGCTGCAATTCGGTGATAATTCACTTTCCTTTTGTATTTTTGAAGAGTTCCCTAAACCTGAGCGATGTAATATAAAAACTAGATGACTGCTGATAAAAAAAAATGGCTGCTTCCAGTGATAACTTTCGTCAATTTGCCGCTGAACGCACGCTTAATAAATTTTTATCCGTAGCTTATCAAGCATGTCAAATCAGTTATTTTTCCATTTGCAACGGCGATAGTGAAATTGTTTCTTTAAGGACCATAATATGAAAGCAATGAGGCTCGAAATCGTTTATTTATGAGGAAACAAAGGGAGGGGGGTATCTAGAAGAAGAATAAAACAAAAAAAATGGCTCAAAGCTGTTTTAGCGGGAGGAGTAAAAATAAAAAACAGCGCTCATTTTAAGTTTATTAAGTAATCGCTAAAGGATGATAGAGATGTCATTGAGTTTTTCCGATGTCAAAGATGTTGCCATTTTTATTTTTGAAATCTTAAAAATTTTTATGAAAAACGGGTGATATTTCCGTCGAACAAAGAGGCAATTTTGTTCAAATACTTTTCCTGTTTGCATGCTGGAAATTAAGTGATTTTTGATTCTCTGATGCATGAGGTGATTTTCTGGCTGGGGTATTAAAGTTTAGATCAAGCGAAAGACACGATTGGATGGAGGAGTGTTACTACTGTATTAATACAGTGTGACCTGAATGTTGTGTAATATAATATGATGCCCTTGGATGTATTCATAAGACACGTTGGATGGTCATTTTTAGTGTTGTAGGAAAATATTCTAATATGTTCACTGTTTTTTTTTTTTTTTCCTCTTGAGTTTTGAGCTAACTATGATGAGCCATTTCTTTTCCATCATTTAGGTGTCTCTTCTAGTAGCTGCAAAAGAAGAGATTACCCAGATAACAAAAATACAAAATGTTATTTTTTGTCCTATATACAGGGTGTCTGAAAAAAAGCACTAACTTTTTTTCAGTTGAATAAAAGGAAATGGTGACACATATTAAAATTGTTCTTGCTGAGTTTAATGTAGTATTTTTTTATGTTTAATGTCAGTAATTTTTTAGTATGTTTTCATGTTTAACCTTTCACTGCGTGATTTTTTTTCTATTTTTGTGAAATAAATTATTTGAAATCTATATATCGATTTAATGAAAAGAAAAAAAGTAAAAAAAACCATATAAAAATAAATTTCAAATTTTCAGCCAAAATTTGATATTTTATGGCTTGTACCCGGTACACACAATTAGGATGTTCAAATATTGTATTTCTATATGCAATTAAATGGATTTTAATTGATTTTATCTGCTCAACACTCTGCCCTTAATCAGTTATAGTGATTACATTGGCCAAATTCATGACACATAATGAGAATCATAGTGTTTTTAGGTATGTGTCAGATGTGGCACACCATGTAATGAAGGGTTAAGTTTCAAATGTCACCAATAATGATGATACGCTGACTAAAACTGTTATAAAAATCAAATTAACTTATAAAAAAAGATCTATTTTCACTCAGTTTTTTAACTTCATTCTGTTTAATTGTAAACACCTAAAAGAAGGTTTGTATTTTGAAATTAGAAAGCTATATGATCAACATTACAGTTTCAAGCAATGCGGTGCTATCTACAAGTGATATTTGGAATTAAAATAAGGAACCACTATAGAGAAATTCCTATCTTCCCACATTATTCTGTTAGAAAAATTATTTTAGTAACTGCAACTCTTTTCTTAATATTGAATTTTTAAATCAAGTTACCAGCCGGCTTCTATATACATATAGTTAAATAAATAATAAATGAAAAAAGAGGTATTCAATAAATTTTCAGACTACCGGTAGAGGAATTTCAAGTAGTCTGCAATTGGTGGCGACCAGTATTTGTCTGGCACCTTTCTTTGGATTTTTAATTTTGTGCTCTACACTACTGAGGTATTTGCTGACTGTTCAAAGTATACTGATGAAAACAACATTTTATCAGGGAGTCGAGTTGTAATGTTGTAGACAGGTCAAGCTTTTAAGAGGCTATTTCATTCAAATGAAAAAAAACTCGTTCGCTATTACTAATCCTATGGAATAAATTTATAAAGATAATCTTTGTTGCATTTATTTTTTTTTTCATTGGATTGATAGCTGAGATTGACCGTTTTTAATTTTTTGGACGCTTTCATTTTTGCAACCGATTTAAAAAGCAAAAGCACCCTCATAAAAAAATATCTACAACCAAAATCGATAAAGTAAAAAACGGCCTGCATTCAGATAAATCTCAGCTATCCAATGCAAAAATAAATAAATAAATAAATATTTAAAAATATTGAAATGCAACAAAGATATCTTTATAAATTTCTTTATTAGGTGAGGTAGTATTCATTAGTGAAAGCATCTTTCCATTTGACAGAGGTAGCCCCTTAACCCTTATCTGCTGTAAACCATGCATCTAAAATAATAAATAAAGCCTTTGTGCAAAAATGTTTAAAGATAGAAAACCAACGATTACAAATGCACAAATAATGTATGAAAAACTAGCAAACAGGTTTTTCAAATCTACTATGGAGATTCTTCATCAGTGCAAAACTCAGCGAGCTAGAAAAAGCAAAACTGTGCAAAACTCAGCAAGTTCAGTTTTGCCTTTTCTAACTCGCTGAGTTTTGCACTGATAAAGAATCTTGTTAGTAGATTCGAAACAGCTGTTTGCTACCGTTTCATAGATTATTTGTGCATTTATAATCGTTGGTTTTCTATCGTTAAACTATGCATCTTGTTTAAGTTTTCACAGTTTAACTAACAATTTTCAGTTTAACTATAGATACTAATAAAATTTGTTTCGTTTGAAGCCCTGTACTATCACTAGATACTTTTGACTTTTTTATTAATAGTTCTACTTATGATGACGATTAGTACAATGCATAAAATATGTCTTATGAGTTAATCGATCTTGTTACTTGCATCTTGATTAAGTAGTCTCAGACGCCACTAAAAGTATGCGACAATTCTAATCACAATGGTTAATGTAACCTCACAAGAGGGATGTTCCACTGAGAGTTTAAAATAAGATACATTTAATAACCGAATATAAAAGGCATTCAAAAATTTAATTTATTAATTTAATAAGCAATAATATAAGCTGCTAAAAAAACTAACATGAATTTAAATAATTTGAGAATATTCTCCTAATAATCAGCGTAATATAAGACAATGTACATTTATAAATATTTTTTTCTAATTTTTTAATATGATTAATATTTACTGACTACTATACTACATATGCTTTACTTTATTAATAACATAACATACATATAAGCACAAACACACTTACACTGAAAAAAACAAGTTGGAAATTGCACGTGAAGCGTAGCAAATTAGGTGCGTTCGAACGATAACGAAGTTTTAAAAATATTACTTTCATATATCAATCTCATAACATTGTAAATAGTGAATTACAATTAAAACGCTCATCAAACAATGTTCTCCCTATACCATTATGTAATGGAATACTTTTGTGTGGCCTTGTAAATCAATAACAAATGTTCTTTGCACCACAAATTATGTAAGATGTATAGTATAATATGTACTTTATAGTTGCATATAAATTTTATTAAGTTCGCATGAGTGTAACACGATTAAAATGCATTTGAAACATTTTTTCCCATTGACCGTAATGTAATGGAATACTTTTGATTTTCCCTGTAATTGATCTATGCATCCGATTTTCATAAAATTTGAAATAACTCGAAAAAATTATGTAATAATTATGTGTTTTAAATTTCAAACGTATAGAATATATTTGAAACTTTTTCCCCATTGACCATAATGTAATTGAATACTTTTGATTGTCCCTGTAATTGATCTATGCACACGATTATCAAAAAATTTGAAATAACACGACAGAATTATGTAATAATTGCGTATTTTAAATTTCAAACGATTAAAATGCATTTGAAACTTTTTTCCCCATTGACCGTAATGTAATGGAATACTTTTGATCGTCCCTGTAATTGATCTATCCATCCGATTCTCATAAAATTTGAAATGACTCGACAAAATTATGTAATAATTATGTATTTTAAATTTCAAACGATTCGGTTGGGTAGTTTTTGCGTTGTTATATGCGGACAGACGGACGGACGGACAGACGGACGGACGGACAGACGGACGGACTGAACGATCACTATAGGTGCTACGTATTATATAATTACGAACGCACCTAAAAACTGCTGCAGAGATTCCAGGCATTGTCCGTAAAAAGACGGACTTTATACCTATATCAACGGACTTTGCCATTGCACTAACGGTTTTTGCCCGTAAAACACAAAAAATACGGGAGTTGACCGTTTATTTGAAAAAGGCGACATATTTCGTAAATTTACTGAATAATTCACGGTAAAATGCCGTAAATTTACATTTTTTTTTAACAGTGTAGGAACGCATGCACATCTATACATATAAAAAGCAGTTTATCCTGATTGACTGATAATCAACGAACAGCCCAAACTACTGAAATAGACACATGAAAATTGGGGGAAAATATACTTCTTATGACGTAAGCGTCCACTAAGATGGCATTTTTAAAAATTTTCCCCCTAAGGGGGCAAACGGGGTTCGAAGATTCTGGAACATCTTCCTGTATTTCAGCAGCCATTTAAGATAGCAACGTGAAATTCCAGAAAATAAATCTACTAAAAGTATAATTAAACACGTATTTCCGCTATTTTAGAAATTGCTCCACTGAGGAGGTAAAAGGAGGGTCGAACAATTTAGAACATTTGGCACATCTCAGGAGTCATTTTAAATAGGTGCATGAAACAGCAAAAAATAAATCGATTAAAAAATAATTAAAGACACGTTTCAGCCATTTTAAAAATTTCTATCCCCCGAGGGGATTAAAGTGGGGGTCGAAAAATGCCAAACTTTCTTTGGACTCGTCATGTGACATATCATCGAAAAGCCCTCAAATCGCTCTTTCATATTATGATTCTTTCTCTCCGCAACCCAAAATGCCCCCCCCCCCCGTGGGGCGTTTTTCGAAATAATTTGAAATTGTAGCGCTTTATCATTACAGACAGGTTTTTTTTACGGCGTCCTTTGACATATATTTGTTGTCCGACGTCCTTTTATTACGGCGTCCTTTGACATATTTATTATTTATGAAAAAATTCAAAGAGAGGAAAAGGTTTTACACCAGAGAGGCATGATAGCATGATACCTGGAGGGAGGAAATGCAGTTTTCTAAATTTGATCTACACCCCTCATGTGATATATCATTGCAAAGCTCTCTGATCATTATTTCAAATTATACACCTTCAGCACCTCTCCCTTAACTTTGCCGCAGCGAAAGGGGAGGGAGACACTTTTTTAACTTTAGCCGACACTCCTAATGTGATAAATTTTGAAAAGCCCTGTGACCACTTATTAGTGTTTTGAACTTCCCATGACCTTCCCCCCAAATGCGCTTCTCTGGGTGCAATTATCGTATTCCATCAGGAGGTTTTCTAATAATGGGAAAATTATCGATCTCATTGGCATAGAAAAATCAATTTAAAAAAAAGTTGATCACAATTAAAATCCATTTAATTCCCGTTTTTGCCACCAGATGTGCTTTTAATTCTTTTATTAATTTATTCTTTTTTTTAATATTTTCTTTAACATTGTGCTGCTAATTTTCGAAAAATACTTATTTTCTATACGTAAATTGCTTTATCTTTTTATACTTACTCGAGCCTTTTCAACTCTTTGCAACCAGGGTATACCGTCACATGACTTTTCGACTATTGTGACTCCCTTTTATCCTTCCTTAAGTGTGATTTTTTTAAAAAATTTCATACGCTTTTATTTTTCATGTATTTACTAAAATTCTTTATAAGCTGTAAGAATAATTATTTTAAGGCTCGAATGTATAACATCTGGATTGTAAATTCTCGGAAATAATCGATAACGGTATCGATTGTGTTTTTGATGATGACGATTTTTTCGATTGGTAAATTTTCGAAAATTGCCCATTACAAACGATATCCTAGCAACAGTTTTAGATAGAAGCGTGAAATTCAAGTTAACAAACCTATTAAAAAATAATAAAACATTTAATGATTTTCTAGCTATTTTAGAAATTCCCGTCGTCCAAAAAGATTAACAAGAAGTACGGAAATTTAGGCCATTCCGCCATACCTCAACAGCAGCTTTAGATAGAGACAACAATTTCAGGTTACCTAATCTACTAAAATAAACTTAAACATGTATTTTATCTATTTAGAAATTCTCACCTAAGCTGATTTAATGATTAATAATGATATTTCGCCATATCTCTGCAGCAGGTTTAAGTAGAAAGGGAAAATTCAAGATAACACATCTACTAAAAAAATAGTAAAACATAGGTACTTCAGTCAATTTAGAGCTATTTTGTCTATGATGTCGATTATACGAGTAAGAAAAATGATAGACGTTTGATTAGATGTTATTATTATTATTATTTTTACCTTTATTAAATGTGTTTTGTTTGATTCAAGATTCTTTTAGAAAAACCAACCAGCGTAGCGGGTGAAAACTGCTAGTACACATATAAAGTTGAACCTTCTTAACATGAACCTCAAAAGGAATCTAAATTTTGTTCATGTTAACAGTATTTAATGTTATCAGTATCAAATATTTGTACTCATCTTTATAGGGGACTGTGAAAACAACTCATGTTAAAAATAATTCATGTTAAGCGTGTTCATGTTAACGAGGTCTGACTGTATTGTGTGCATTTATTTAAATAACTGCGAGGGAAAAAAAAATCAAGTTTAATCATACGAACTCTTAGATATTGGTGATCAAAACTCAGTATTTCTGGGTAAAATAATAAAAAATAATAATGGGTAAAATTGTAAAATACAGTTCAGGGTAGTACATTTTATAACCTCCCCATGTACTGGACAACTTATAAAAAAATACCCACAAAGTTGGCAAATTGTATTTATTTTTTTATTTTTCTGTAACAACATTTTTTAAGAAAATATTATATTTCCCCTGAGATAAAATATGCATAAATTGTAATAAAAACTTTATGAAATTGCATCAAACACCTGCTTGCATGTTTTACATTAGACAGTTTTTCAATATTCTAAAAAATGGATAAAGATTTTCCAATTAGTATAATATATAGAGGGTGAGGCTAAATGAATGGGACAAAATGAATTAGCATCCCCATTCATTTCCATCGGCTTATACAACTTAGAGAAAAAAATGACAAATGAGTTCAAACTTGATATAGTACTTCTTATATGTTATGTGTAGCTATATACAGGGTGATTCAAAAGCTGCAAAAGAAAACAAATTCCCTAATTCGAAAAAAAATGCGGTTTTTACTGAAATTTGCGAAAATAGATGGGATTTTTCAATAATCAAGAGTTTATTGACTGAATAATTACAGTTACCAATAATAAGAGGCGCTTCAGTTGTCTCAGCAGTTTGCATAGGATCGTAACACAGTGCATAGCGCATGTAGTATTACAATTGTTCAATTTGACAGATGAAATCACTGATAATATAGATGTCAGACAAGACATGATACTCTGCAGAGCATTGAAAAGGTTTCTGGCATAATTCTAGCCACACGATTGCATAAATAGTGACAACCAGGACTTTGGGACTATTACAATGCTGACTGCTGGAAGTAAATGCAACTATTCTAAAAAAAGTTTTGTTGTGTATAAACGAAAATTCCATGTTTCTCAGAGTATTTATGTGAAAACTGTACATACAGAGCTGAAGCTATGAATTTTTTTTTCACAGCGAAAGCACGAATTTTAGCATCCCAAACTTGCTTTGGAAAATAAATTTATAAAGAGAATTTTTTTCATTATTTCTCTTAGTCTTATTTTAACTATGAAGCAATTGTTAGGAAATATAATAATATTGAGATTTTTAGATTGATTCTTTAAAAATAATTCTGTTGCAGCCACTATGTTTTAACGTATAGGGGAAAGTGGGGTACGTTAGGACATGGCCCACCTTTGGACATCTCTATTTTCAAGCTTTATTTTGCAGTTAAAAATTAGCACACATAAGGGCCAATATATAATACTACAGTTTACTCTCTCATGTGTTTTGGAATCATTGCTGTTTGCTGGCAACAAATAGTACCATTGTTTTTGTTTTGAATTAGGTTGAGTAACATTAATGTATGTTTTGAGGAATAAATTTTTCATTAAAAAATGAAATAATATAAGTGAGAGTATGTTGCGATGAAAAAATGAGGATTTATTGTTATTTTAAGGATTAAAAAAACTGTAAAGCTGCTAAGCTTAACAGTGTAAATGTTTCTTATTACTTAATATGCAAGATGAGGCAGGTTGCGACACTCACTTCAGGGGCACCTTGGGACATTAAAAAAATAATGAAAAGACCAAATGCAGATTACAGAAGGAGAAAAAAATCAACACAATAAGTTAGATTTTCATCAATCAGTCAGGATGATGCAGTTGCGCTAGCCAAATTGGTGAAAAATACCCCAGGAAGGAAAAAAAATAGATGGTTTGTGTAACGGAATGAGTGATGAATTTAACTGTTCACGTGAGGCTATTTTTCATACAGATTGCAAATTTGCTCAAGATAGTTCCAGAAACTTACAGGCAAACTCACTATGGGATAGTGTGCATTGTTAAAGTTTGCAAAAATACAAAGCATTGTTGCATTTCTAGGCCATGTTCAAAATATTGAGGACAGCAGCAAGTATGAGATATCCATTTTGAGAAGATGAGATCAAGAGTTGTCATTTTTTTTCATCTTGATAAGCATGATAGCTCATTTAACATGTATTAAACAGATATTCTTTTAAAACTTGGCAGTCCTAAAGATATAATAGGTCAAAGATCTGTTTTATTAGAATTTAAAGAGCATCGTATTTTTTTTTTTCCTTCGCATCAAATACAAGATCTGTGAATGAAAACATGTGTTACAATTATTAAAGTGTTTCAATGATTAAATTATTTCACGTTCAACAAAAGCTTTATAAATAAAGCTTTGTTCAACAGTTAAATATAAAATTTTGAATGTATTTTTAATTAAAACTAGTGTCTCAACTTGCCCCACCATGTGGAGCAGGATGAACATTTTAAAGGTTTTTTTTTTATTTTGTGTTTACTCTTTTAATAAGGGAAATATTAGATTATTATGAGGTTTATTTGATTCAGAAATAATTATACTTTATAGCTAATTGGTTCTAAAATAAGAATAAACGTTGATAAAATTTAGAAAAATTATTTACTGAAAAAGTCCCAGGGTGCTCCACCTTCCCCTAAAAATAAATTTTTGCTAACGTGATAACGTCCGAAATACTGAGCCAATTTGAACCTAATTGAGAAAATATATTGATCTTGTAAACTTCTTGGATGAAGTCGTTTGTCAAGTATTGTATTTTAAAGTTTGTTTATTTGAGCAAACAAAAACGGAACTTTTCATCACGATAATTTTCGATAATAAATCCATTCAAACTTAATAGTGACGATGTAATTGATTTTGCAAGCTTTTTGACTAAATTTTTCAATTCTTTACTGCATGGGTTTTTTTTAATGAAAAACATTATTTTAAATCTATATATCGGTCCAATAATTGGAAAAATAGTGAAAATAAATCAATTTCAAACTTTCAGCTAAAATTTTGTATTTTTTGGTGGGTATCATATGTATACAATAAGGGTTTTAAAATATTGTATTTCCATATTTTGCAATTAAATGAGCTTAACCCTTTCGGGTTTTGTGTGCTATTAATAGTACATGTCTTTTAAGGAAGTATTACTTTGTTTTAAGAAATACTATTGCTACTATTTGCATGTAGTAATGTCAGTATATATCTATGCATTTACTACATGACTTCATTTATGTTTAGGCATAAAGTAATTATAATAATAATTATAATTTGCTTAATTCTCTTTGCATCGCATGCGATTCTTTTATTTTAAACATATATTTCAAGCTTTAAATTTAAAATAAAATTTGCTTTCCTGAAAGAATTATGCGTAAAAAAGCGCAAAAAATGTTAGAAAGCTGCAACACAACTGAAATCTTATTGTAATACAATATATTCCAAACATCTCCAAAAATTCTTCCTTAGCCTATTGTCAAATGAATATGAATTGAATAGTAAGCAAAAGAACAACCTTCGCTATCTTTCAGACAATGAATTATTTGTTAAACTCTAATTAATCTATTTAGATAGTTTAGTGTTAACGTTATTAACTTGAAAATAATTTTTTCTAAAAATTGAAAAAAGATGGATCAGAAAGGGTTAAATTAATTAATTTTATCTACTTAACACTTTGCAATACTAATATTTTAAACTATGTAATAAAAATAACGAAAATCAATCTTATCTTTATAGCTTGATCAAAATATCTTTTGTTTCCGAAGAAAAAAATTCTAATTTTTTTGTCTAGCGTAGCTATCTGACATGAACAAAATGTGTTATACTATTTTTTGGATTGTTTCTGATCAGTTGCAGTGATCATATTGACCAAATTCATGGCACATTGTGAAGTATGTGCCAGATATAGCACGCGGTACAGTTAAGGGTTAACTATTGTTCTGGTCACCTTAGACGGTCACTTAATAAAAATACCAACTCTGTTTAAAGATAAAAGGATTAAATTAATGAATATATAACAATTTTGCCTAAATTTTTTTATTATTATTATTAACCATTTGAAAATGGTTGTTGCTTTCAGTATAGAGATATCTGAGACATATATCTCAATCCTTGTGATGATCGGATTTTATTCGTTTTCTGATTGGTTCATGTTTAAACTCTTAAGGGTGTTCTCAACTACTCCGCTCAACAAGCGAAAAACGTTTTGACACATTTACAAACTCATTTTTTAACGGAAAGATATAAAAATGGAATGCCTGACTATGCAAGCGATTTCGAATTGAACTTATTTTTCCATTTTATGATAATTAAATTACCTATCGAGTTATGAGCTATTTCGATCAATCGGTCACCCATTTTTCTCCTGTTTTTCGACCGGTTTTTCTGCTTTCGTCGGGAAACGTGTTCAAAAACGTCAACTTTCAAGGCTTGTTATGAAAGATCTATTTTGTTTTTAAAAACACAGAAAAATGAGTGCAATTAGACAGTTTCTGAATAACAACACCTGCTAGTTTCATGAATTTCCGAACATAAACAAATTAAAGCATATGTCACAAAGTTGCCCTTTTTGATTTTAGAAAAACCCTTAACTGATCAATATTTTTTTTTTTTTTTCGATTGTTCAAAAAATGCTTATTTTTTTCTTGCGTCTTTTATAGAATTTTCATTCTTTTATCACTGGTTTTTCAAAAGAAATTTTTGCCTAATTGAATCAAAAATAATTAAATAGTACAAAGTTTACAATAATAATTTACTGGTGAGAATAATAAGTTATGATCTGACATCGATTGCCCGTACATGGTGAGGGCAAATCGTGATTGGAAAAAACACGTTGCTCGTATGACGTACGGGCAAATCAATAGTTAATTTTATTTAAAACATCTTAGTAATTTCAAACCTTAATCAGGCTCTTCCTCAGAGAATATTTTTGTTTATTTATACAAATACATGATCGGGTATTCCATTGAAATCCTATGCAGAAACAATCAAGTATGTAACGACGCCCTATCGTCTAATATACGGAGTTTATGGTTTAACATCCTAAAAATAAATCCTGACGTTCTGAGAAAAATGACATATTAAAATTTATGGTGTAACAGCTAAATATGGAAGCGGTTAATGTCCAGAAATGGAATACTTCTGTTGCTACTATAAAAAAAAGTATTAAAAATTACAAATAAAATTAATAACTCATTGAGATACAACTTTCAAACGAATTGCATTTAAAAATAATTTTTTTCCCTATATGATGGCGTAAAAATTTTTAATGTGCGATGTTTACAAGTTAAAAAACTTGCAGTATCGAAAATTGTAAAACGGAAATTTCATTTTAAAATTTGTTTGTGATTCGTCCAGGAACATTAATATTTAATCCATAGCGTACGATATGTATGACCTTGTTATTATGTAAGCCACGCTTTGATCATCATAAAAAGGATGTTTATTATTATTATTACTTTAAGAATTTATTTACAAGTTTAAAATTTTAGTCTTTGAAAATATGATTTTCCAAATGGTCGTTGTAATTTGTTAAATTGCATAAAAAAATAAAAAAAACATATGAAGGAATGCAATTTTCGCTTTATTTTTAACACAAAATATATAATATGAACTTTAAAATGTTCAGATTTACTTAAAAGGGGATTACAATAATCAAATAGAGCTGTTAATAGTTAATTTTATTTAATACATCTTAGTAGTTTCAAAACTTAATCAGGCTTTTTCTCAGAGAGTATTTTTGTTTATTTATACAAATACATGATCGGGTATTCCATTGAAATCCTATGTAGAAACTATCAAGTATGTCATGACGCCCTATCGTTTAATATACGGAGTTTATGGTTTAACATCCTGAAAATAAATACTGACATTCTGAGAAAAATGACATATTAAAATTTATGGTGCAACAGTTAAATATTTCTTTTTACCGTTTTTCATCTCAAACACTACTAATTCAATCTTCAAGCCACGCAATTAAAAATGAAAAATGACGAATGAACACATAGTGGAATAACGTAAATGGACTGCAATTGTTAATAATACAGTGAAACCTCCAAATAAGGGACACCTCTATTTAAGGGACGAAAGTTCCGTTCCTATAGCTGTCTCTTATTTGGAAGTTTCACTGTAATAAAAACTCCGAATAAGGGGCACCTCGATTTAAGGGACAAAATTTCCGGTCCCATAGGTGTGGAGGCTATATTTGGAGGCTTCACTGTTTATATCTTTTCTCATTAAGTTTAATCCAAATATAACTACTTCTACTTTCAGTTATAATAATTATTGGCCCGTTGATTTTAAAAACGAAATCATGTATTTGTATAAATAAATAAAAAGATTCTCTGAGGAAGAACCGGATTAAGGCTTGAAAAGTACTAAGATGTTTTAAATAAAATTAACTTTTAACATCTCTATTTAATTATTTTAATCGCCTTTTGATTTAAATTTTTTTCTGAACATTTTAAAGTTTATATTATATATTTTACTTTTTTGTCTTTTCTTTCATTCTTTATATTTTTATTTGTACCAAACGACGATCCAAATCATTTTTGAAGTCCTTTTCTACTCTAATGCCTGGAACAAATGCCCTGTTAACTCCCTCCCCCTCCCCCCCCCTCCTCTCCTGATTTCAGTCCTGACCCGATACATAGAACTATAAGCTCCTGCATTTTCTTGAAATTTAAACGATGAAGAACCCTTTCCGCTTTTCCCCATTTATTCTATAATAAGAGAGAGGCCGGACCGAATTATCCTTTCCGAAATGAAATATCTCCTCACTTCCCCTCTGCAGGTGTCACCCAATAGGACAGAAATCTTTACGTCATATCCAGTGTTTAAAGTTCCCATTTCCCGACAAAATGATAGCGCCTGAGCGAGCAATAAAGCTGCTGTTTATACGGAGTAGCGATTTAATTATCAGTTGTGTCGCGTATATTCAACGAGCGTCTTCACATTGTCTCCAGGTGTCCTTGTCAAACATAAGGAATAAGCAATAGCTTGAGATGGACTTTTCCTTTCTCGTTCGTCTTTTTATTTCTTCTTCTTCTTTTCCTGTTTTTTTTCGATATTTTTTCCCACATACTTTAGGTCCAGCGTGTTCTCTTTTGCGCTTCATATATATATTATCCTTTTTCCCCTTTTTCCGGGAATTCGCTTTATTGGTAAGAACAAGGAATGGGCGGAATTGGCACGCTGGCCCTTTTTCCAGAAATCTGGGAGAGAAAAAAAAATTGCTGGAGAAATACATAAAGGAAATCTACTGTCAGCTTCAGAGAGGCTATAAGACAGTGAGTTTGAGTTCAATTTTTATTTTTCCTCTTTTTTTATAGATATATATTATTTTCGTCTTTTTTTCCCCTTCTCGAGTTATTGGGGTCCCGAGGAAATATCTTTCAGGTTGACGAAGTGACCTTTTATTTTTGGCCGCAAGCAGGTGTGAGGGACAACGAAGCTGATTGGATAAAAACTGACCGTGTCTAAAAGAAATAAAATAAAATAAAATAAATAAACAAAAGCATTCAAGGGGATCGAATATAAAATAAAGTTTAGGTGCTGTATCGAGGAAATTGTTTATTTATGGTAAAATCTGTTGCTTGTATTTTACATGAAGCAATGGGATTTGTTTATATTTATTTTACATTTCCATGGAAAGAAACATAAAATTCGAAATGCAAAAATATTAATAAAGTTTCAAAACAGTTTATGAACATATTACTGTTGGTATAGAACATTGTTTCATGACCCTTTTTTTTCATTTTCAGCACCTTTTTTAAAATTTAATGAAGTTTCTTCGTCTTACATCCTAGTTTTAATAAAGTAGAATTACCGCAATTTAGTTTTCTCTTTCGGGTCGCACTTCACTTCATAAAAATACACCGTATAGATAGTAAAAGTTTTTATAGTTTTTATATTTGAATAGTATTTATTACTTACCCATTATACGTAGTATAAGGTAAGTCTTGCAATCATTTTGAATATCGAAAAAAAATTGACGGATTTACATGTTTCGGACACTGGAAATTCCGAAAATCATATTTCTAGAAAATAAAATGCCCTTCGTCTGTGTCTATGTCTGTAAACGCTTTATTTCCCGAACTAATTGAGATAACGACTTGCAATTTAGTCTGTACTTAGTATGTAATAATGGAAAGAAGCCTATTTATTATCAGTAACCTCGATTATCTGGAACTATTTTTTCAGACTCTCGAATTATTCGTTCTGATGAAAAGTATATAAAATTTTTCGATTTTTTTTTTTTTTTTTTTTTTTTTTTTTTTTTTTTTTTTTTTTAAGTAGTGGTTGTAAAAAGTAGGTTGAAAAAGTGACTGTTCATGTAAAAGACAGTAAAATAATATAAATTTTCCTTAAAGAATGAAATCGATCGATGATTAGTTGTCGAGATATTTATAATCCAATTTTCCCAACTCTTTGAATTTTCATAACCCTGTATCTCATTTGAATTTCAATTAAAATATATATTTTAACTGAAAATGAGACACTTTATCCGAGTCAGTAAACTATTAGTTAATAGGTTTATCATTTTTGGAGTTATAAATAAAGATTTTTCTTTTACTACTTGATTATTACGTCGACCAAAAAACTATCGCTAACCTATAAGATTAAATGCCAATAATGGCTTAACATAAATGTCGTAATCACTTGACATTAAACATGTTACACGTGTTTTGTTACGTCATCAAGCGATATTTAATTCGCATTTTTATTAATCTTTTACCATTTTATTTGTTTTTTCGTTATTTAAAATAAAAATTATACCGATTTGTGTAATTTACAAGTAGTTTGGCAGTTTATGTAATTTGTCGAAATGGGTTGACAGGATAATCAAGTAGTACCCGTAATTCAGTAATAGAGCATTACTATACGTTAAAAATATTTAAATATACGTTTAAATTTTATTTTGGAATTGCAATGCATTTTATCAATGTATTACACATGTTTTAATTTCATATTTCATATTATACATATTCCTGATCGATAAGTACCACGGTGGTCCACAACGACTATTTTTTTCTATGTGATCTATTTATCAATGAAAATAATATAAATATGTTTTTCGGCTACATGCCTAAAATAATATTTTAGCGATCATATATGAAGCATTCTCACAGAAAGCTTGTTCATTGCAATTACAGGCCTGTATCGAATGAAGTGATTTTTTAGATAGATTTCGTATGAAATACTACCAATTGCAATCGCACCAATGTTGGAATTTCTGAAAATTTTTTGCTGATCTACGCCGATCATGACCCCCTAGACCCCAAAACTACCTTCAGTAAAAAAGTTTATCTATCTATTTTTCTATCTATATCTATCTATATATATATCACTTTCTTATGGACACGATAATTTCTATAGTTTTGCTCCAATCTCTTATAAACTAATACATAAAATCAAATGGTATAAAATCTCGGCTAAGCTTGTTAATAGGCAAAATCGGTCCAAGGGGGTGGAAATAGGGAGGGTTTTTGTGAAAATTGAAAAAACGCGATAACTTCTTAATTAAAATAAATATCGAATCGGTTTAAAGTTTATATTACTTCTTAAAAGTGGGCCAAAAGTTTACGTGTGACAGTTTTTAATTAAATTTAGAAATGTGCTCAAGGGGCGAAAAAAAACAGGGTTTGGGGAGAAAAAAATTCATAACTCCGTCAATTCTCAAGATATTAAGTCCAACTAAATTTTTTATAAATGTTCTTAAAATTATTTAAATCTTTTGTAATTACAAGTTTTTGATAGGACCATTTTTTACAAATGAAAAAAAAATTAAAAACGAAAAGAAAAAGGGGGGTGAAAAAAGAAAAAAATCCATAACTCCGTCAATTTTTAAGCTATCAAATGTAATTAAATTTACTGTACATCTTCTTAATAATATCTACAACTTTTAAATTGACAAGTTTTTCACAGAACCAATTCGTATAACAAAAATAAATTAAACAAAAATAGGAGTTGGAGAAAAAACCTCAAATCCAAACTGCTTATATTCCGACTCATTTTTAAATTCATTTTTGATTTTAAACATATCCAAATAGTAGATCCTCTTTATTAGAAACTGTATAAAGTGACGCATTGGTCAGTTTTTTTTTTTATAAAGACAGAATATATTTCAAAAAAGGTTGCCGAAAAGGGTATTTTGAACAGAATTTTCCGAAGTCATTGTGACTGAAAATTTGAGAAAGTATTCAAATAACAAATTGCTTTTTTTCTGACTGTTTTAAAATCCATTTTCGCTCTCAAACGCATCCAGTTTACAGATCCTCTTATTTAGGAACTATATAATGTGACGCATTGGCCAGTTTTTTGATAAAGATAGAATATATTTTTAAAAATGCTGTAAAAGTGGGCATTTCGCACAAAATTTTCCAAAGCTATCATGATTAAAGAATTAAGGATGTATTCAAATAACAAATCGGTTATTTTATGACTCGTTTTTAAATTCAATTTTGCTCTCAAACGCATTCAATTGACAGTTTAGTTTTTTGTTATTTAGGAACTATATAATGTGCTGTTTTAATTGATTTTTTAATAAATTAAGGATATATTTCAAAATATGCTGTCAAAATGGGCATTTGAGCTGAATTTCGCTTAAGATGATTCTGATAAAACCAGTTCTTGCAGAAAAATGAAATTAAGAATTTTTCATAAGCGGCCAAATGAAGTTATTAAACTGGATATATCTCTAATCATACTTTATTTTTTGTTGTTGAACTGAGCACTCTTCGAAATCTACCTCAGCCTATAGGACATGCCGACAGGGATTTTTCATTACGAATTAGATTCACTTTAAATGTTTATGTTGCGGGTCATTTCGGGCTGAGTTTCATTGCATTCAGATCAGAGTGGAGTTGATTCGATTTTTCAAAAAAATAGTCTTTTATGTTTTTCAGTTGAAAAACTGCACATTTGAATTAATGAGTGACTGTATACTTTTCCATTTTATATGAAAAACAAAGAAAATTGATATTAGACACCAAAGATTATTTTTTCATAATTGTATTAAAACATGGATTTTTTTCCCATTTCAGCATCGGATTTAACCGCTTTTAATTTGGATAAGTTTCGGATCAAAGTGTTTCGTGTAGACAATCTCATGGCATATGAGGCTATATAGCATTTTCATTTGTATTGTATTTTTACAGCATTTTTCTGATTCAAAGAAATAATATTTTCCAATACAATTTTTAAATTTAAATGTATAAGTCATAAGTTAAAATTATACTTATTATCATTTATAAATCCATTGTATCTTTCAATAGCCGTCTTATTATTGATCAATTAATTCTGGAGTTTTTGTGCTTAGATTCTAAATAGTTGTAATAATCATACTTAGATGTCAGTATAAGATGATTTCTAGTATCATTTACAATTGTTGATTTATAGTGTTAGAAGAGAAATGAACTAATTTTTTGAGCTGCTATATTTTTTGAGTTGCTTAATTTTTTGGGGAGGTAAAAAATCTTTATTATTCTTTAACCTTTCTTTAATATGTACATACTTTCAAATTAATTTTAAACTTAACAGATTCCTTATAAAATGTGGCAGTGTTTTGGGCCTCGTGTTTTAGTCTAAAAAAATAGATAGAGCAACATTAAAAAAAAAAAAAAAATCTTTTTGCACGTGATTTATAGTGATATTTTAAAAGTATTAAAAATTGGAAAGATTATTTTTTCGCTACTTTTATAATAATTTGGTAATGAGAAGGTTAAAGAAAGAAAAAATTGCATGCATTACATTACAAAATAACATACAAAGAAAAAATTACATATTCACAGGTTTAACATTGTGTTTTCCTGCACAGAAAGATATGAAGATATGGAGGACTGGGATCAGGAAAACACAATGATAAACTTACAAGTTAACCACTAAAATAGGATTTTCAGGATGTTTCACTAAGATGTATGACTTGGCAGATCAATCTTGTTTTAATATGTGAATCGAATCTTAATTAGATCTGGAATTTCAGCCATAAACTCGATAAGCTGATTGTCTGTGTTGCCGCCTCCCGGCCTACTAGGGCTAAACTAAATATCAATAACCATGAAACTTGTTTTAATATCTTAATGAAAACTTTTTACAATATTTTTTAAATTAAATTTAGAGATTTTTTAAACGAATTTCTTATAATCTGAAAAATTGATTTATCAGTCAGATCTCAAACTTTCCCTCTTCATCTACTGTTAAATGTAAGGATAAGGATTCAAAAGATTCAACGGGAATTTAAAATTTTTCAGTTTTGAGAACATAATAGTTTTAAAACTTTTTTATTGCTGCCTATTATCAAATTATTACTAAATTAATTTTAAGTAATTTAAACTAGTAATTTTAGACGCGTTAAAATCTAATTATTACTAAATTAATTTTAATTAATTTTAGACGCATTAAAATCTTAAAGAAACTGGTAAATTACGAATAGAACTATTTAACTGTGAAACTATTTACCGTTATTAGCAGGCAAGGAAGTATGGTCCTGCCATTTCGACCCCGAGACATTTTAGTCCCTGTTCATTTCGGTCTCCAGACATTTCGGTATCTTATGACTTGGATTCTTATTGTCGCAGACCGCCAAACTCTGTAGGTTCAACATTATTTGGGCCCCTTTTTCAGCACATTTCCCCCTTAAATTTTATAAAAACATGAATTTAAGATATCCGATAAATTTAAATTTTTATAATTCGTGATGATAAAATCACAGAGAACTGTAATGATGTTCGATTGAACAATGTGATATAATTTTAGAAGAGACATTGTCTTTTTTTTATCATTATAATTTAAGGTAATGGATCTTTTAAGTTTTATTATTTATTACTAGTATTGAGTATTTTATAGATACTATAACCAGCCATAAATATTTTTTGATTGATTTCATGCTTTTTTTAGAACGTTTAAATTATTAATAATTCAATATTTTAAAAAAAATGTGCTTAGATTTTTTTTCTTTAAATAATTAATAAATGTCTTCAATAATTCAATTAGACATTTATAAGTTATATGTTAATATTTCTTCAAATCACCCCCTTACACCCTCTCCTTTAATTAATAAAAAATGAGATAATTGATGTACGAATATATATTTTTTTATTCTTATTTTTATAATACAAAGCTGCATGTTATAAACTTGTTTTCATACTTACTTTACGGTTATAAACATTCGGAGAGCAATCGTGATTTAGTAATTAGGCGTGCTATGAAAATGTTTTTGTTTTCAGAAAACTGCCCCCTTTATTTTATTTTATTTTTAATTGTTGCTTGGATTTTTTTAGCAGTCTTCCCACCATTTGAAGGCGATTTTTTGGGAGACTTAATTTTTTAAACTGGACCTATTTCTTTGCAATAAGATGATTATTCTTAATTTTATGTAATAATATAACTATTATTTAAATAAATTTTATTTTCATTTCTTAATTGACGTATCTAAGCTTTTTTGAATTTGTCGTTTATTAATTATTTTTTTTTTTCATTACTTCTTTCCTCCCACTTTCTCAGAAAATAAATTTAATATATTTTTCAGATTTATTATTAATATTATTAATTATTTAAAAATTTATTAATCTTAAATATAAAACAACTTAACTTTTAATGTATAAATTTGTGTTTATAGCTACTATAAAATATAATGATAAATTGAATATAAAATTTATTATGTATTGTATTTATTTTAAAGTAAATATTTGCAATTTATATTAATAACATAACTAGTTTAATAAATTAAGAAAACATTAAAAATTAAAAAATAAATTAAATAAAATATTAGTGCTAAAATTTTTAATTATTTTAAGGAATAATTAACAGAAATGATTCATCATTTAATGTTTTCATTTATTAAATAATAATAATAATAATTTTTTTTTTTTTTTTTTTTTTTTTTTGAAAAATTAGTCAAAGACAAAGTCTAAGTAGTTGTTAATTAATTAATTAATAATTTAAATAATAATAATAATGTAACATTGTACAAATACGTAAAAATAATTTTTTACAGTATTAGGTGACATTATTGACCATATGTAAAGTTTAGTTTTTAGGTGCGTTCGTAATTATGTAAATACGTAGCACCTACTGTTGTCGCTCAGTCCGTCCGTCTGTCCGTCTGTCTGTCTGTCCGTCCGCATATAACAACGCAAAAACTACCCAACCGAATCTTTTGAAATTTAAAATATATAATTATAACATAATTTTGTCAATTCAAATTTTATGAAAATCGGATGGATAGATCAATTACAGGGACAATCAAAAGGATTCCGTTACATTAAGGTTAATGGGGAAAAAAGTTTCAAATGCATTTTAATCGTTTGACATTTAAAACATATAATTATTGTGTAATTTTGTCGAGTCATTTCAAAAGTTATAAAAATCGGATGCATAGATCAATTACAGGGACAATCAAAAGAATTCCGTTACATTACGATCAATGGGGAAAAATTTTTCAAATGCATTTTAATAGTTTGAAATTTAGAACATATAGTTATTGCGTAATTTTGTCGAGTCATTTCAAATGTTATGAAAGTCGGATGCATAGGTCATTTACAGGGACAATCAAAAGGATTCCACTACATTACGGTCAATGGGAAAAAAGTTTCAAATGCATTTTAATGATGTTAGACTCATTCGAACATAATAGAATTGGCATGAATCTATGAAATATATACTAAAATATGCATTCTGTACTATCTGTGATCCAAAGAATTTTTATTATTAAACTACAGAGCCACACAAAAGTATTCCATTACATAATGCTATACAGGGAAACATTGTTTGGGGCGTGTTTTAATTATATTCAACTATTTCACTTTTTATGAATAAGATATACGTTGCTGAGGTGTAATAAAAATTACTTCCTGCATATTTACAGAAACACAAAGATTTCAACTACTATACTGTATCCGAAGTACGCTGTACTAGATCAGCAAGATCTGAATATTTTTAAAACTTCGTTATCGTACGAACGCACCTCATTTGCTACGTTCACGTGCAATTTCCAACTTGTTTTTTATTGTTAATAGTAGTTATAATTTAAAATTGGCAATTTATTCAAAGAGAAAAACATTATAAACCAGCTAATAAATAATACACAACATAATTATCTTCAGAATTCTTATGATTTTTGTACATCATAATGAAGTTAAAAACAGTATAATAACCGAAATTTAAGGAAATATAGAAATTTGAATTTATCCTGTAAATACTATTATATAGTTCATGAAAAGATTTTAAATATGTAATTGATAAATTAGTTACCTAAACAATTAATAATTGAAATAAATCTCAATTGTCATTAATAAGTTTGTTTAATAAAATTATTTTATATTTTACGATTTTTTTTATTTAATCCTTTCAGGCCTGGTATACTATTATTAGTACATATCTTTTAATTGATATATTATTTTGTTTTAACAGATACTTTTGTTACTGTTTTAAATGTAGAAATGTTAGTATTTTTCTATGCATTTACTATATGATTTCATTAATGTTAGGTATTTAGTAATATTAATAATAATAAATATTTGATTAATTCAGTTTGCATCGTTTGCGATTCTTTTATTTTAAACATATATTTCACTCTTTAAATATAAAATAAAGGTTAATTTTCTGAAAGAAACGTGTGTAATACTGTGCAAAAAGTAGTAAAAAGTTGTAATACGAGTTAAATATTGTTGTAAAATAATATTTTCTAAAAATGTTCAAAAACTCTTCCTTAACCTATTGTCTTATGAATATGAATTGAATACTACGCAAAACAACAGTATTCATTGTGTTTTGACAATGAAATACTCGTGAAAATTTAATTAATCTATTTGGATAGCTAGTGTTAAAGTTATTAACGTAATAGTGATTTTTTTTCTAGAAATTAAAAACAAAAACAAAAAAATAAAAATCAGAAAACTATCCGATTTTTTAGCATCCCTGTATATGAAATAAAGATTTATATCTATTAACAACATGCATTTCAAAATTTAGTTCACTTAAGCGATACATATACTTCAGTTGAAAATTCCCCTTCACCAATCTCCTCTAATAAGAAGAACAGTACGGGAATACTGTTTCCCAATATATAATAACGGGTGCAGCCATACATATAAGATATAGTATTTATATACAACAAGTAATATGCAAAAAACTAATTTAATTTAACAGCCTATATCGAATTTAAAAATGTATTCTACTGTAACTTATTTCTTTTCTGTGTCCTTGTAAGCGAATAAAAAATGTTATGAATGCTTTATTTTAAAGTGATCGTAGTAAAATTCAGTTTTTTATATCAGTTTCAATACATTTGAAATAGCGTAATCCTCATTAAAATATTGTGCAAACGATTTTCCCCCATATACCATAATGTAATCGAACTCTTTTGAGTGTCCCTGTAAATGAACCATTAATCGTACATGCTTTATATGCAATACCAAACATTGGTGACCCTAAATAAACTTCATCAAGTGCATGAAAGTCCGAGTATACTTATGGGAGTTAGAGCGTGAACAGACGACCAGACGGACAGATGGACAGAAGGACAGAAGGGCAGACAAACCAAATGCATAAGCACTTTTTAACTTTGTTGGAAAGTACTAAAAAAAATTGAACCCGAAAGGGTTAACAATATAATTTCTTCCAGCAACAACTGTAAGTTACTGAAATGGAAAGGGATAGAAGTGGCATCGGGACCAAAATGTCTGTGAATCGAAATGTCTTACTTACAAGGAAATATCATTTGATAGAAGCATATAGAGAAAAATAATTTTAAACTTTTAATAAAAAAGTGAAAATGAATATTAATGCATTTCGTTGTCCCTGATTTAATCTTTGATATTCGGATTTAACGTCTGAGAGATAGCAAACTTTAAACGCACTGTATGCGTTTGTTTCACTGTCGGAAATGCACCTATGCAATGGAACAACATTGCCGGTGAAAGGACGAAGATAAAGCCTGTTCTCTATTATCAGGGTTTTTAATGTTATTAATGCGAAAAATTATATGTATTGTTGAAAAGTTATTCTTTTCGAGTTTAATTTTGTTGATTTTCTCTTTTTTTAACGATTGCAAAGATTTTTAAGAAGGTTTAAGACTGATAAGATTATTAAAGTTGTTTTTGAGATCATTATTATTCTTAATTTATATATATATATAATAATTATTAGGATGAACGAAGCGAATCCTCTACTAGCCCACTCAAATTACATTTTGTCGTACGCTTTACAAAAAAAACTATTCAATATTTTGATTTGAAATTAAAGACAAATATAAATTATGATCTGTAGATTTGCACAATATAATTTTTTTACAGAATAACTTTAAAAAAAATTATTATTTTAATTAATT
Source organism: Maratus speculifer (assembly GCA_964019185.1). Classification (NCBI taxonomy): domain Eukaryota; kingdom Metazoa; phylum Arthropoda; class Arachnida; order Araneae; family Salticidae; genus Maratus; species Maratus speculifer. The sequence continues at coordinate 19,866 of CAXHSM010001468.1, read as the reverse complement.
TATTTTACATGTTTTTCCATTACTGACGCATTTTTAGAAATAAGAAATAAAACATGAATATTTTCAGAAGAATAAGTAATTCATGGAGTTAACAATTGTAGATAGAATCATGATTAATTAAAGAAATAAAATGCATTTTCTTTATTCCGACAAAATCATTTACGATGATGTCACTTAAACATATTAAAAGAATTATATTGTTTTTTTTTTTTTTTGTTTTTTTTTTTTTCGTAAAGTGGCAACAAAAAAATTTTAAACAAATAAAATTAATTTTTAAATTCATTATATAAAGAGTTATTTGAATTCGAAGATTGAAAATTAAACCAAATGAAACATACATATTATTATTTTGGTATATGTAGTACTATTATTAAATAGTTTGCCGTTTAAAGACAATTTATAGAATGTATTAGTTCTATTATAAAAAATGCCAAGGAAACATATACTTACTGGATGAAAAGAAGGCGAATGTGATATAGCTTTAAGGCAAGAGGTTAGAAAACCAGCGTAAAAAACGACGGCATAGATGTCATATACACATCATATCGGCGCGATTTTTCCGACGCCAATAAGGCAAACACCTGGTTTTCGAATACCAGTTACCATAAATATATTTGGTACTACTCTGTTATCCCGTCGACCAATTTCGCCAAATTACACAAATCGCCAAACTAATAGCCAAATTATACATGTTGACATAATTTTTATTTTAAATAACGAAAAACAAATAATTAGTAGAATATTAATAAAAATATTAATAAAAAGTCGAAATAAAAATCACTTAATGACATTTTAAACACGTGAATCGTATTTAAAGTCATTGAATGTGGCATTCACGATCATCGATTATTGGCATTTAATCTTATAGTTTGGCGATAATTTTTCAGTTGACGGGATAACCTAGTAGTACCATATATTTTAAAAAGGGGATAAGAATAAATTTTAAAAAGTTTAATTAATACCTGTGGAACAAAACAATTTATATAATTTAAAAAAGAAAATAAAAGTAAATAAACAATTTATTAATAAATAAACAACATCCGGGTTACCATGTCAAGCAAAATAACTGCACTTTGTCACCAATTAAGTACTCCGGTGCATATATGACATTGGCGTCTGAAAAAAAAATGGCGTCAATGTGTTGCGTATATGACATCTGTGCCAAAAGGACGACATGACGAATCTCTTCTGATAGAGAATGCATGTGCTCGGAAAAATGCTTTAAATTTCAAAGATGCACAAAAAAATTTTAAATTACATTTTTGTAAAATTTTTCATCATCGTTGGCTTGGCATTCACTCTGACGGATCTCAAAAGACTTGCCATAAATGTATAGTAAATAATGAAATAAATATTTTTTCTTTAGCTAATAATATGGATTCTGCTCCACATCCCTAAATATTAAAGGGCTTAACTTTCGTCGAGGAGAAATTAATTGCCCAAGTTCGTCCAGTTATTACTGTTTATCGCATTAAAAGTGGTCAGCTTGAATACAGTGGGCAAATTATTAATTTTCATCAAGATATTATAGGATTTTGTACTTTATTACCTCATTCCATAGATACTATAACACAGTACATTTTTGGGTTCTACTTGATTATCCCGTTGACCAAAAATATAATTCGAAATTTCAGGATTAAATGCCAATAATGGATTATCATAAATGTCACATTACATGGCATTAAACATAATACACGTGATTGTTATGTCATCAAGTGATTTTTAATTCGGGTACTATTTGGTTATCCCGTCGACCAATTTCGTCAAATAATACAAATAGCCAAACTATTAGCACAATTGCACAAATTGACGCATTTTTTTAAATAACGAAAGATCAAATAAATTACTAAAACATTAATAAAAATCCAAATAAAAAGTCGAATTAAGGTACTATTTGATTATCCCGTCAATCAAATTCACCAAATTATACAAATCGCCAAACAATTGGCCAAATTAAACAGATCAACATAATTTTTATTTTAAATAACGAAAGAACAAATAAATTAATGAAACATTACTAAGAATAGAAATAAAACTTCATAACAAAAATAACTTGATGACATAACGAACACGTGATACGAGTTTAATGTTATGTGAATGTGATACTTATTACCATCATCATTAGCATTTAATTTTTTAGTTTGGCGGTACCTTTTTGGTCGACAAGATAATCAAGTAGTACCAAATAATATAAAGAAAACGGTTACTTTCCAATAAATAACTAATGAAATAATGCTTCGAGAATCCAAACAAAGCATGGCTTTTGCTAGTATATATATGTTATTACTTATCTTAGCTTATACTAAATTGAGTTTAGATCAGTATTGTCACAATAAATCATATTAATTTCAATTTTTATTTGTATTATTTTCCCCCTTTTTATATTTTAAATGTCTAAACATTATGATAGTAGTTAAAATTTATCACTATATTATTTATTTATAGGTAATTACGATATGATAAGAATAATTTAATCATTAAGATATTAGAATATGGTACTATTAATTATAGGATTCAATATAACGATTCATCCATATTTAATTTTACATATTTTTAATATTTAATAAATCAATTACTTATTATTTAAATTAATGTTTTTCATTAAATAAATAAATAAAATTTCACTTATATATCCATTGAGAGTATAAGTTTAAGGCATCTTCCAATATATATATAAACATTTAATTAATTTATAATTATAACTGTTTGTTTTTGTTACATCATTTTAAGGGTAACTATAGTGTATGGCGTGTTTTTTCCTTTCCTCAAGTGTAAAAGATCGAAATAGAAAGGAAATCAAATTGGCAAGGGACCGAAATGACAGCAGGACCAAAATATCCTGCTTCCAAGGAAATATCATTTAATATAAGTATCAGGGAAACATAATTTCTAACTTTTAATAGTAACAAAGTAAAAACAATTATTAATGCATTTCATTTCCATTGGCTTAATCTTTGAGACTTGTGTGTCTGTACAATGGACATTGCCAGTGAAGGGACGAAGATAAATCCTGTTCTCTATTATTATTATTATTATTAATAATATTAAGCATATTAAAAACTATTTGTTACCGATTCAGGCAAAAATGTAATATTAATACGAAAAATCACATGTAATATTGAAAAGTTATTCTTTTCCAGTTTAATTTGATTGTTTTTCTCTTATTAAATAATGTTTTATGAATGCATATGTTTGACCTATGATTTTTTAAGGTGTTTAAAGATAATTAAAATAGTTTTTAAGAATAAAATGTTTTTTTTTCAAAAGAATCATTAAAATTGATAATATTGTTAAAGTTCTTTTCGATATTTTTAATATGTATGTGTTAAATATTGCTGTAATATAACATTTTCTAATCTTCTCCAAAAACTCTTTCTTAGCCTATTGCCATATGAATATGAATTGAATAGTATGCAAAACACCATTCATTATGTTTCAGACGATGAAATACTCTTTAAACTTTAATTAGCCTATTTGGATAGCTAGTCTACTGTTATTGACGTAAAGGAAAAAAAAATTGGACCCGAAATGGTTAACAGTATAACTGCAACCCAATACCAGCAACAACTGTAAATGACCGAAAGGTCCTGCTTCTAAGAAAATATACTTTAATAGAAGTATACAGGGAAACATAATTTTAAACTTTCAATAACAAAGTAAAAACGAATATTAATGCATTTCATTTTCATTGGTTTAACCTTCGAGACTCGGATCGAACGTCTGACGGATAGCAAACTTTAAACGCACCACATGCGTATGCTTCACTGTCGGAAATGTATCTGTGCAATGGAACAACATTGCCGGTGAAGGGACGAAGATAAATGCTTTTGACTATCAAGATTATTATTTTTTTTTTTTTACGTACATTAAAAACTAATTGTTATCGATTCAAGGGAAAATGTAATATTAATAAGTTGTTCTTTTCCAGTTTATTTATGTTGATTTTTTCTTTTTTGAATAATGTTTTATAAATGCGTATGCTTGACTGATTTTTTTTTTAATTTTATTAAAATAAAGGATTTTAAGAATACAAACATTTTTAAAAATGTTTAAGACTGATAAAATTGTTAAAATTATTTTTGAGATTTTTAATATTTTTAATATATATGTATATATATATATATATATATATATATAGGAAATATCATCGGATAGTTGTATCATGAATGAAATCAATAGAAGAATAAGAAATGGGTGGAGTGCTTTCGGGAAGAACAGTATTATTCTGAAGAGTAATATGCCTCTTTGTTTGAAAAGAAAAGTTTTTAATCAATGTATTTTACCTGCATTAACCTATGGAGCAGAAACATGGACACTAACAAAACGGATGATACAAAGATTACAAACAGCACAGAGAAGCATGGAAAGATGTATGCTAGGCATAACTAGAAGAGACAGAAAGAGGATAACCTGGATAAGAAATCAAACAAAAGTTTTTGACATCCTTGAAAGAATCAAGCAGCTAAAATGGAAATGGGCTGGGCACATTGCAAGAAGACAAGACAATAGATGGAGCACAAATATACTACAGTGGTATCCTAGAGATGTAAAACGACCAAGAAGACGACCACAAGTAAGATGGAGAGACGAAATTAGAAAAGTGGCTGGTGTAAATTGGATGACGAAAGCATTAAACAGAAAACATTGGAAAAATCTGGGGGAGACCTACATCCAGCAGTGGATCGAAAACGGTTGATGATGATGATGATGATGATGATATATATATATATATATTAAAAATATAAATCCTTCGATAGTCGGATTTAACGTGTCTGGCAGATAGTGAACTTTAAACGCATCACGTGCGTTTGCTTCACTGCCGGAAATGTATATGTGCAATGGAACGAAATTGCCGGTGAAGGGACAAAGGTAAATCCTGTTCTATATTATCATTATTATTATTATTATTATTAAGTATATGAAAAACTAATTGTTATCGATTCAAGGGAAAATGTAATATTAATGCGAAATATCACATATATTAATGAAAAGTTGTTCTTTCCCAGTTTATTTATATTGATTTTTTCTCTTTTGAATAATGTTTTATAAATGCGTATGCTTGACTGATTTTTTTTTTTTAATTTTTATTAAAATAAAGGTTTTTTAAGAATACAAACATTTTTAAGAATGTTTAAGACTGATAAAATTGTTAAAATTATTTTTGAGATTTTTAATATTTTATATATATATATGTCTGAATATTAATGCATTTCATTTTCATTATTTTAACCTTCGAGAGTCGGATTTAACGTGTCTGGTAGATAGTGAACTTTAAACGCATCACGTGCGTTTGCTTCACTGCCGGAAATGTATATGTGCAATGGAACGACATTGCCGGTGAAGGGACGAAGGTAAATCCTGTTCTATATTATCAGGATTATTATTATTATTATTAAGTATATGAAAAACTAATTGTTATCGATTCAAGGGAAAATGTAATATTAATTCGAAAAATCACATGTATTACTAAAAAGTTATTCTTTGTTGATTGATGTTGATTTTTTCTTTTTTCAAATAATGTTTTATTAATGCATACGTTTGACTGGCGATTTTTTAAACATTATTAAAATAGTTTTTTTCCTTTAATTACAAACATTTTTAAAGAATGTTTAAGACTGACAAGATTGTTAAAGTTGTTTTTGAGATCTTTAATACATTTCATTTTCATTAGTTTAACCTTCGAGACTCGGATTTAACGTACAGCAAACAATAAACTTTAAACGCACCACGTGCGTTTGCTTCACTTACGGAAATGTATCTGTGCAATGGAACAGCTTTGCCGGTAAAAGGACGAAGATAAATCCTTTCTCCACTATCAGAATTATTATTATTATTAAGCGTATTAAAACCTAATTGCTATCAATTCAAGGGGGAATGTAATATTAATGAGAAAAATCACATGTATTATTGAAAAGTTATTCTTTTCCAGTTTATTTATATTGATTTTTTCTTTTTTATAATAATGTTTTATAAATGCGTATGTTTGACTGATGATTTTTTAAATATTATTAAGGTGGGTTTTTTTTTTAAGATCACAAACATTTTTGAATAATGTTTAAAATTGATAAATTGTAAAAGTTGCTTTTGAGATTTTTAATATTTTTAACACATATATATATATATTAGATTGTAGTCTGAATATTAATGCATTCAATTTTAATTGGTTTAATATTCGAGACGCGGATGTAACGTGTCTGGCAGCTAGCGAACTTTAAACGCACTATGTGCGTTTGTTATTCTGCTGAAAATGTATCTGTGCAATGGAACGACATTGCCGCTGAAGGGAGGTAGATAAATCCTGTTCTGCATTATCAGAATTACTATTATTATTAAGCACATTAAAAACTAATAGGTATTGATGCAAGCGAAAATGTGAATATGTAATATTAATGCGAAAAATCACAAGCATTATTGAAAAAGTTATTCTCTTCCAGTTTAATCATGCTGATTTTTTCTTTTTACTTTCTTCTATCTTTACAAGAAGAAAGTATTGGATTCATGAAAATTTTCGACTTCCGGTTTTCGACGGATTTATACGTTTTAGAAGGTCCTGAACACGTTTTGACTATTTTTAGAAAATGTCTGTCTGTGAGTCTGTCCGTCTGTCTGTCTGTCTGTCTGTCTGTCTGTCTGTCTGTGTGTCTGTCTGTATGTGACAAAAAATTTGTGGGCGCTTTATCTCAAGAACTAATGCTCGAAATTTAATAAAATTTTATATTCAGTTAGACCTTGATATGAATTAGTGCCTATTGGTTTTTGGTGAAAATTGGCCTGCAGGTGGCGCTGCTATACTACGTTTTTCATGATTTTCAAGATTGCTATATCTCAAGAACTAATTCACAGAATTTCACCAAACTTCAGATTCTGTGACCCCTTGATATACATAGACGCTGATTAAGTTTTTGTGTAAATTGGCCAGCAGGTGGCGCTGCTATGCCACGTTTTTCATGATTTTCAAGATTGCTATATCTCAAGAACTAATGCACAGAATTTCACCAAACTTCAGATTCTGTGACCCCTTGATATACATAGACGCTGATTAAGTTTTGGTGTAAATTGGCCAGCAGGTGGCGCTGCTATGCCACGTTTTTCATGATTTTCAAGATTGGTATATCTCAAGAACTAATGCAGAGAACTTCATCAAATTTTAGATTCTGTTACTCTAGAATATATAACATAATTAGACGCTGATTACATTTTGGCATTAACCTTGCAACAGGTGGTGCAGCTATGCTGCATTTTGCACAATTTTTCCGATAGCTATATCTCAAGAACCAACGCACAGAATTTCATCAAACTTCAGATTTTGTTACAAAATGACATATAACATAATTACACGATGATTACGTTTTGTTATAAATCCTTCAACTGATGATGCTGCTGTGCTATATTTAACATGGTTTTTTTAAAACTAGCTATATCTCAAGAACTAATGCACAGAATTTCATCCAACTTCAAATTCTTTTACACCATAACATAATTAGACGCTTTTTTTACGTTTTGGCATAAATTGTCCAATATGGTGCTGTAGTGCTACGTTTTGCAATTTTTTTGTTATAACTATATCTTAAGAACTAATGGACGAAATTCCATCAAATTTCAGATTCTCTTAGGTCTTGACATAAATAGATGCTTATTAGGTTTTAGTATAAATTACCCAACATGAGGCACTACTAAGCTCATTTTCTCAGAATATTAATTAAATTTTGCGTTTTAGGCTTTTCGGATACCAGAATCTCATTAGGCTAGGTCAAATATTCGGGGAAATTCGATAGTGGGTAACTTTGGGGTCACCACGTTTTTTTTTTTCTTTTTCTTTTTCTTTTTTTTACTTTTTTTTTTTTTTTTTTTTTTTAATATTAAAATGTACTTATGATATAGAAGAAAGTTTTGGGATTGACACATCCAACTAGTTTTAAATAATGTTTCATAAATGCGTATGTTTGACTGATAATTTTTTAAAAATTATTAAGATGGGTTTTTTTAATCTAAGATTACAAACATTTTTGAGAATGTTTAAGACTGATAAGATTGATAAAGAAGTTTTTGAGATGTGTAATATTTTTAATATATATATATATATATATATATATATATATATATATATATATATATATATATCATATTGTAATCTGATATTAATGCATTTCATTTTCATTGGTTTAGTCTTCGAGACTCGCATTTAAAGTGTCTGGCAGATAGCAAACTTTAAACGCAACACGTGCATTTGTTTCACTGCCGGAAATGTAACTGTGCAATGGAACGACATTGCCGGTGAAGGAACGAAGATAAATCCTGTTCTCCATTATCAGAATTATTATTATTAAGCACGTTAAAAACTAATAGCTATCGATTCAAGCGAAAATGTAATATTAATGCAAAAAATCACATGTATTTTTGAAAAGTTATTCTTTTCTAGTTTAATTATGTTGAATTTTTCTTTTTTTAAATAATGTTTTATAAATGCGTATGTTTGACTAATAATTTTCTAAAAATTATAAACTTTTTTTTTTTTTTTTTTTTTTAAGATCGCAAAATTTTTTAAAGAATGTTTAAGCATGTTAAGATAAGTTAAACGCACAATTAACCAGTTAAACAGTTAAACAACTTAAAAACATTTTATAAAAACTTTTTGTTACCTAATGCATTCAACAGTGATAATGTCTTATTGCTCTTTCTCCTGTGCGGAGGGGGGAAGGGGAATAGAAATTCTTACAAACAAAACAAGAGGACAGCATTATTTCACTTTCTCTTTTAATTATTAGTAAACATATGCTTAATTTAAAATATACTTTGCATATGGTTTCCCGAAAAGTGATTATATATGCATCCACATAATGAAGAAGAATAGGAATGCCAAACGATGGGGGTATTCTATATTTTAGAATTAAATAGTTTTATAATACTTTAGTGACTTTAATAAGAACTTTGTATTTTCATAAAAATAAATAATAGACTAGAAAAAGATAATATACTATTTTGAACCGAAAATCATGTTACAAATAAAAATAGAAATTTTTGGTTAGATCAAAAATGATATCGATATCAAAAGATAAACCCCTTATCCTCAAAAAATATCCTGAGCATGATCGCTCCCCTAAAAGGATAACGTTAAATATGCAGCTACCATACAGCTACGACGAGAAATATTTTAACGTCTGAATTACACAATCACACTGTGAAATATTCTTATTCTTGATATTCAATTACACACAAAATTTTTTTTTATTCTGATTTTAAGAAAACCTGATTAAAATTCATCTCTTTCCCTTTTCCAATTGTAATCATTTCTTTGTCTTCAATCAAGAAATAGTATAATTGAAAAAATAAATAAACAATGTAAAATTAGCGAGAAATCGGAGTTTTAGTGCACAAATATGCCTTAAAAAATCCAAATTCTATTTTAAAATTATTACAAGAACTAGCAGTTGAAGTCAATGGGAAAAATAACACTAGTAAGTCTTGATTACGTTCATTAATAAATATATCGTAATACTAATAATATATATTCTACAATAAAAATAAGAATCTATATTATAAATTATTATATTGCTTGTAAGACGTTGTATAAAAAAACATTTAAAATATATTAAAATTTGTAATGTATTTTTAATTTTTTTTATACAACGTCTTATAAGCAATATATTAATTTATAATATAGCTTCTTACTTTTATTGTAGAATATATATTATTAGTATTGCGATATAGCAGTTGAAGAACATTATTGCATAAAATATAGTATTTCATGCAACATTGTTTATGCTACATTCGCAATAATAAATGGATATATGGATAATGCCCTTATATCTTTTCTTCATTTTGAGAACAACGGATTTTGAGCTTATTCTATTATGATAATTTTCAGAATTTTCAAGTTATGTTTTTAAGGTTTTCAAAAAAATTGCTTTATACATTTAGCTAACACGTTATATACATTACATTTTGATTCTATTTGAGCATTCGCGATGAAATGTTATTTAATAAATATGCTCATTTTTCATACAATTTTTATTATTTTTTAATTTTGATTGCAAAGTATTGTGCACAATGTTGTTGGTTACATTTTTTGAAACGAACTTTTTTATATTAAGAATTCTACAAATTATAAGCAAAAAAACTTTGCTTAATATTTGGGACAGTTTTTGTGAAAACCTTAATTTTTCTACGAGTATACATGAATTAATATAGTTTATAGTAATAAGCCACTTAATCATAATCTACCGTTTGGACACTTTTGAAACATATTTTGTATGGAATTATCCAAAAGATATACGTTCTTTTTCAACATGTTGATGGTCCCCTGTTGGGTTTCGAAACAAAAAATTTCGCAATGATATATGACCTGTACACACATATTTACACACCTGGATTATCAAGATAATTCCTCATGTATTTTTCTAGATAAACAAAACGTCTAAAATCGTAAGTGACCGGTCACCTTTGGCCATACAGTGTATTATCCCGTATATTTAAAAATCGCCTTTGTGATTTCCTAAATGGGATTTTGTCTGCAGCTGTACATGAACTAATACTAAACCTAAATCTTATAAAAAGAAGATAAGTTTATTTCACAGGCCAATGGCCTAATAAATTGAGAAATACTGATTGCACTTAATAAAAACTCATGCGCTTGCTGTTATAAATTGGCGTATCAGTATTCTCGTACTATATATACTCAGCTACTCGTAATTAATATGCTATTTTTTTCCTGACATTAATGTATTTCATTTGACCATTATTATTTAGTTTACTCTTAATTTAAAAAAACTTATTATAATAAACAAGGGAAAGAACTCAATAACAGAATTTTTTGATTGATCTCTTACCAAGTTATTTATTGACTCACCAATTATAGGAAACATCGTAGTATGGATTTCAATAAAAGGCGTCACTAAAATCATAAATAAAATGCATTCATGAAGTCAATTACATAAAAATAATGGAATCTGTATCGTGGCTTCTAACAATGTTGTGCTGTTTTCTATTAAAAGGATTTTTTTAAGTTTTGAAAATATTTTTAAATGTTATTTCTCATTTGCAGTGAAAACTCATTTCCTGAAATGTTAAGACAGTTCTTTAAAAAAAAAATTCCCCGCACTGAAGCGAAATTTTCCGAATCATTTTTACTCATAAAAGTATCATACTTGCAGGAATGATTATTGAATTTACATCAGTCTATCAGTTTTGTTTTCCTTTTTTTGATAAAGGTATTACATTTTGAGTTATAAATTATTATTTTCAAAACGGCAGTTTTTTCTCGTTTTATTTCTCTTTAGCATCCAAATATCCTTTATAAACACTAACTTTAACACCATTTTCTGAAAATCTTCTGCCTTTACCAAAAATACAAAAAAAAAATTGTTCGATTACACTTCCTGGAATGTTAAGCCAGTTCTAAAAAGCAATGAAACATTTTCTCCTGCACCAACATAAAATTTCTGACTCATTTATAAGCATAAAAGCTTGATATTTGAATTAATTTGTAATCGAACATTTTTTTTTTTTCGATAACGTATTGCATTTTGGGTCATAAATTATTATTCTCAAAACGGCCTTTTCCCTCTTTTTTCTGTGCTTTATCGTCTAAATATTTTTTTAATGCCAACTATAGCACAATTTTCTGAAAATTTTCAGGCTTTAATCATAAATACGAAAAAAAGAAAACAGCTTGATTACAAAATTTCGCAATAAGAATACCTGCCAATTGAATATATTTGGGGACAAAAATTAATTAAAAAAGAAGTCAGAAAGTAGCCAGTTTGGATTTCAGGTCAGCCTTAATTATAAATCCAACGTCACGAAAAAGGAAATTTTAATAACTTGATACTCTAAAGGTTTATTGCATAAACTAATTGCACAGAAAGTCTGTAAGTGAAACCTTACATAATAAAATCTCATTCCCTGCCTAATATCAAAATGTGACGTATCTTAGTTAAGTACGTTATTCGTAATTAATATCCCATCCTATCATCACACTAATGAACTCAGTGCATCATCCATTATCCACTAACTTTAATCCCCTCTCACTTTTTTATTTAAAAGAAAAAAAAAAGAAAAGAAAAGACTACTCAACCAAACAGCAAAAAAGCAACTTTCAATGAATCCGTATCTGAAAATCCCCATAACCATTAAAAAAATCTTAGAGATAAATTTTTTTTTCCCTTACACACGCACACATCATCCTCTCAAAAAACAACTTCAATAACATATTTTTTTTCCGCTTACCACGCTTTTCCAAAACTTCTCCCAATAATATAAATCCGCGCCCCGGTTTTCCAAAAGCTCCGGCATTGCAGTAATTACTGCCTCTTGTAGAGCTCACCCCTCCCTTACTTCTCTGTGAGAGAGACACAGACAGAGCTAACGGCCAGTTTCTGTTCCACTCTACTGACCATTGCCCACTGCCCCCCTCCCCCCCTGCTCTCGCCAGTCTGGAGGTTGAAATATATATATATATACATGCATATATATATATAGGATATATATACCTCCTTTTCAGCCTTCATCAACACCCCCCTCCCCCCTCACACAGCATAGTAGAAGGGGGGTTGGCGTTCGTTCGCTGACAACCTGACAGCTGAGCCGCATCCTAATTTCGGGACGGATTTCGGATGTGGCTCTATCAAGTTGGTAGGGGGTGATATAAAAATTTCGTTATTACTTATCTTTAGGTACAATAACAACTGTTTTCATATTGTACTTAAACAAGTGTAAAATAGTAGTGTTTAAAATTTAATTTTCTCGATTTTATTTGATTTCAATTAATTTTTGAAGAAATAAAAATGATGTAATTTTTTTAGTAATTCAAAAGTAAGTGTATCTTTTATAACTTCATTTTATATAAACTGAAATTATTTATTACTTTGATTTTCAAATGTTATACTATTTTTGATTGCGGCCAATTTTTATGATTTTTTTTTTTTTTTACAATTTAAATATTAATTTAACGTTAAATTTACTCATTAATAGGACTGTAAAATCTTTGAAAAGTGCAACTTTTTTATTAAAAAAATTAATTAAAAAAATATTTCTAAAATAAAAATAAAAAACTTTTTTTTTTTTTTTTTTTGCTATAACACTATTTATGAATAAAAATGTATCGGGTGATAAAAATAATAATTTAATAAAATAAAGTAATTTATCTGAGAATGCGTTTTTTAAATTTTATTTTTATTTATATTTATTTATATTATCTTAGTCCATATTTTAGGTAGATCATTCTTTAGTAATATGCAAATAAAGTTTGAAAAAAAAAATGTGTTTCACTTTTTTTTTTTTTTTGTAAGATTAAGTAATATTTTAGGCTTTAGCGCTTACTAAGTTAAAAATTAAAGCATCAATCTAATTTTTGGTTTGAAAATCAGGGCCGAAACTAGTCTTTTTTGCACCCGGGGCAAATATGTATTTTGGCGCCTCCTACGCAAATTAAATTTACAAAGGTAATTTTACTAAGTTTCAAATAGCTGAAATTTAAAAAACACAATCATAAGATATGACAACTGATTACGTAGTTTTTACGTAGTTTTACGTACAGTACAACTGAAACTGATTACGTAGTTCAGTACAACGTACTGAACTACGTAATCAGTTTTTTCAAATATGGATTCACTAAAACCCTCAAAATGGAATCGAAAAAAATAAAAAATAAAAAAACATTTCGCTTCAAACAGGATCCTTATAATAAAATCCTTAGATTCCATCCTCAGATTCTTTAATACTGTGGCATATTCCAGTGGCGTAGCTAAGAGGGGGCAAGGGGGGCGTCCGCCCCGGGCGCCGATGTCTAGGGGCGCCAAATTGAGAGAAATTGTTATATATCTATATTGGGGTGAGGGCGCAAAATTTCTTGCTGGCCCGGGGCGCCAAAAAACATAGCTACGCTACTGGCATATTCTAGACAGGACTATTTTAACAATATCTAGTTAAAAATAAACGTGAGAAAAATAAACAAACAGAATCTTCCCCTTTGCTTGTTGCCCGAGGTATATGCCCCCTCTGCTCCTCCTTAGTTTCGACCCTTTTCGGCCATGCAAACAAGGTATAAAATTTCCTGTTTTCTGACTGTCATAAAGCTTGGATAATCTAATTTGGCACATCTTTCTGTTTTACTTTCTATTATCATCCAACAAATTGTTGACATTTGTTTCATAAATATTGCGAAGCTTGTTATCAACATAGTTAAAATTTTAAAATATCAACTTTTTCGGATAATCCTCAACTACATGAGAGTCCGCACTTTTGATCTTAGTCTCCCACTAAAAATAAAACTCCCCCAAAAGCGGAAAAGGTTAAAGTTCCAGCACAGCTAATGAACCGTGTTTAGTGATATGCTTGTTTCCGCCAAAATATCCTGCACATTTCACTGCTACAAATAATCTCTTAGTTGTTATTTGTAAAAATAAATAAAAAAGACCCAATTAAACTGATGGCATTGAACTGATGGCATGAAACTGAAGCAAATCGGATAATTCTGCCTGAAAAACCCACTTATTATAAATTAAGTGATAAGTAGGCCCCACATGTAATTTATATTTAACATAACAATCCGGGAGGCTTATCGGACTAAACCTATATACAAAATTTGAAGCAAATCGGATATTTCTATCAAGAGTTATCATACTACATAATTACTTATGTACTACATACACATTTACGCACATGTGAAACCTACGGGCGTATTGATTCTCGGAATTTGATAGTCTATGAGTTAAACATTCTGGCCTTAACCCTTTCCGGCACACTACTCTTTAAAGTTGGAATTTAAAGAAAAAAAAAATAGGCAATCTATTTGGGCCTAGAGAAGTACACAGGAATTGTTTTGTAAAGATTGCACTAACCATTTTAATTATACAGCTGTTGCCAAAGTGGTAACCTCCCATAAGTAAAGCATTGATAAGCGCAGTGAGAAGAGCATTGCTATGAAGCGCGTATTACAGTAAAACATTTGACCTAATTATTTAAAAACAGTAGAGTTTGATCTCTGTGGTGCTGCCATCTAGAACTCATAAGAAAGATTTAAAATAGCCATTAGAATAGTTTTTGAAATATTCACGGAGTTTTTGTGTCTCTAAACAGGAGGAACTTTAGGTGTTGCCGACCCGGCAACACTGCGCGTTAAGGGGTTAAAATGGAGTTTATTTCAGTTCTCTTCTTCCTCCCCTCCCTTCATCTTTTGCACATTAACAATAAGAAATGCAATAGAATTCTTAAAGTCGCACAGTTTGAAAACAAAAGTTGTGCGTATTTTAGAATTTTGCGAATTTCTGGTCATTGCTTTTAAAAAAATTTTAAGCAGTAATTTAAATGTAAAAATGCAATCAAAATTTTAGCGAATGCTTACAACATAATAAAATATTAAAACAATTAAGTAAAATAATAAACTAAAATAATAAACAATAAAGTATTTTTAAAAATGATTAAATTATTAAAGGTAAAGGTCAAGTTAATAATTAATGGTGCATAATTAAATATGCATAATAAAGATGAGATACGCTTTTCTTAAACTATTGAATGAAATTTCCCTCATAAATGCACCTTTCTAATTCGCTTCAAAATCATAAAACCAGAAAGCTGTATTACAGATTTAGTTAAATGTAGTAATAACTAAAAAAAATTCATTAGTACATAAATATATTTGGTGATAAGATTGTAAATACCAATAACATCTGCAATATCATGTTTTTTTTTTTTTTTTTTTTTTTTTTTTTTTTTTTTTTTTTAATAAATTTACAGGTAGAGAGATTAATGAATTAGATATCTGGTAACTTGAGCGTTGCACTTACATACTTGGTAAAGTACATTAAACAGTCTAAAATCGAGAAAACGAAAAATTTTGACTCAAGATTTGCAAATTGAAATTGATATGAAAATTTCTCAGACTACAGACAAGGGACGGTGAATCTATGGCACGCGAAAGAATAATTTTGGTATGAAATTTCTTCACTGTAAATCAAAATAAAATGAGATTACCCAAAATCACGACCGATCATTCTAAATTTCGCTTAAATGAAAATTCAAAAATTTAATAACGGCATACTTTAAAATCTAATTATTTATGATTTCAAAAATTTTCAAACAAAGACAATATTTAAAAACTATCAACTAGAATTTTTTAGACATTACTAATTTTCGATGATAACTTTGAATTTATTTCAACGCTATTCAAAGAAACAGACATCATTTGTCATTTTAACATTTTTTCTGCCTATGTATTTCGAGTCTGTGTTTTTACAAATGAATAATATCAAAACTCAATTTGAACACACTTGTCAGATAAATGCTGTTAAGTTCTCATTAAAATTAACTATATATTAAAATACAACAACAGAAATCAAATTACATTGCATTTTTTAAAATTAATTTCTATAATATATTTGTTTCCATAGTTAAAGTGTTCCATATCTACATTAAGATGGTGAGTAATCAAGAAAAACACAGTCAGTAAAGGTTTTAAATTCTGGTATTTTTTAAAGAAAAATTTGCCTTGTGTAATTCTTTTATATTATTCGAATTACTTTCTATAAGGAAATTGGAAAATTTTCCAATTTCCAATTAAAATATACATTTGAATTGAAATTTGAGTGAAATACAGGGTCATGAAAATCGAAGATTATGGAAAATAGGATTACAAATATCTCGGCAACTAATTATTCGATCGACTTTGTTCTTTATGTAAAATTTGTGTTATTTTGTTGTATTTTACGTCCATTCCTTGAAATAAAAAATGTCGAAAATTTTCATGCACGTTTCATCAGAACGAATATTTCGAGAGTACGAAAAAATAGTTCCGGATAATCGAGGTTACTGATATTAAATATGTTTCTTTCTATTATTAAATACTAATTACACACCAAATTTCAAGTCTCTGTCCCAATTTGGAGATAAAACATTTACAGACAGAGGGACGGCATTTTTTTAAGTATGTTTTCGGAACCTCCAGTGTCTGAAACATGTAAATCCGTCAAAAAAATTTCGATTTTTAAAACAATTGCAAGACTTACCCTACTCTAAGTATGATAGATAAATAATATTAGAAAAAAGTGACGAGTGCATATGAAAAAAAAAGAAATGAGTAAGAAATTTTTGAGCTTAATAAGTCAGAGGCATAAAAAAATTAATTATTTTTTAAAATCAATAATAAATCGTAATAAAAAGAATACTGCCCAGTTAAACTGATGGCATTGAGCTCACAGGCTACGCATACTAATTGTACATTACAGCCTTATATTTTCAAGGGTTAATTCCGTTCGAAAAAAGAAATTAAGAAAGGGAAACAGCTCTCCTCTTTCCCCTTTTTTATACTTAATCATTGAACCTCCTAAACTATCAAGGAGATGCTTTATCATATAAAAAATCTGTATCCAAAATTCAGTGCAAATCGGATAATTCTTAATAAAAACCCATATAGCATTTGTATAATTTAAGAGGAGTTATCCCCCTCTTTTATACTTAACCATTAAACTTCCAAAATTATTCAGAGATTTGAATGAAATCTGACAATTCTGCTTGAAAAACCTATTTATATAAATTAAGGGGAGGGACATTAGAACCCCCGTTCCCCCTGTTTATACTTATTCAATGAACACCTAATAACAGTCACGGAATCGTCTCATCAGAATGATCCTATATCTAAATTTTGAATGAAAACTTAATTCTGCATCAAAAACCCACTTATTTCTATTAAGGGGAGGGGCATGAGCCCCCCATTCCCCCTCTTATACATATCGAATGAACTCCAAAAACTAATCAGGGAAGCGCCTTGTCAGGATATACCTATATACAAAATTTCAAGTGGATTGGATATTTTTATCATGAGTTATCGCGTTACGTACGAACATACATACAGAACGGGCGGGCACATAAGCTCTCAGGCTATGATAGCCTGTGAGCTAAAAACTGTCGCAGATATTTGGATGTATGTCTATTGGATAGATATACTTAATTTTGCTTGGCTGGCACCAACTTAAAAAAACAAAACAAATTAATGTAAATAAATATAATATTACGCATGGCAAATATAAAACTATTAATTTAATTTCTTATTAAATACTACGCGAAAGAAATATTTTTTACTTTGCAGTAGATTTTGTGGTCGGTTTTATTTTTGATAAAAAATTTATTTTGTCTTAACAATTACTGTGGTTACTATCAACATGTACATGGAAATGCATTTTTCATTATGATCTTATTCATATTTTGGAATTTAGAACGAATAATAATAATGATGATGATAATAATAACAATAATAATAAAATTTTAATTAATTCTCTTTGCGCCGCTTCCTATTATTTTATTTTAAACATATATTCCATTCTTTGAACTTAAAATATAGGTTACTTTTTTTAACCCCCCAACTGTTACTTTTTTTGTGCAATATAAATCAAGAATAGAGGCTGAACATAACTTTTTCTAAACTAAAATATTTGAATTATTTAATCGAAAAATATCTGACAATCAATAAAGATAACTTTACAGTTACAAATTAGTAATATCAAAAAGCATTTAATAGCGAAACAAGCAAAGTGTTCTTGTTCAATTTGGGCAAACAATTAAGGGTTTAAACAAAACCTATAGTGTAAGAAAATGCAAAATATATATTTCATATGAATATGAATTGGATAGTAAGAGAAATAACTGCATTTGTTTTATTTCGGACAATGACACATTCGATAAAAATCATTAAATATCTTTGGATAGTTACTGTTAACATTATTAAAGTAAAAGTAATTTTTTCTCAAAATTCAAAAGAATCAGAATCGAAATAGTTAAAATTACTCGAAGAGTTTTACACTTAATTTATAAGTTAAATAAATCTACTTACTCTGAATCTATTTGATCTATTGGATCTAATTGATTACCCACTAACGACCAGTGAGACTGGACACCCTGTATAAAACTGTACATGGATTTTTAGATGTATGAGATTTTAGATTTAAAATGATTTTTTTTCTCTCGTGTATATTAAAAAAATAAGGAAATCCGACAAATTCTTAATTTAAATTTTTTTTTAAATAATTATAAACTTGAATATTAAATCCGCGCACAAAAATATTAAATTACATCATAGAAAACAAATTTTAAAAAAATCAAACGCTGATCTAAATTAGCAAAAAAAGCCATAGTATTTATCGAACAAGCAAGTTGGGTCATTCCACATGAATTCAACCAATGGGTGTTGCATCATAGTCACAGATTTTTTTTTTTTTAATTTTATCATAGATAGACATAGTAGTGAAACCCTCAAATCTGAAATTTAAAAGTAATTTTCACAATATTGGCCGAGATATGGCCATTTGAAAACTGGCCATTTTTACAAAATGGCGGCCATCTTGGAATTGTATCACTGTCTAAATATGGCCATAACTGGACAACTAATGGCTCAAAGTTTATATATCTGGTACCAATTTGAAGCTATTTGTACAACGAATGAATATTTTACATCAAAACAATAATAAATTTTCATTTTTTTACTTTTTATTATGTGCAAAGTGAAAATTTCACCCCAAAAAAGGGCAGATTGTAATGGCTCATAAAAAAAATGAATCATCATGAATTTTTCTGAAACTTGGTAAAAACGTTGCTCCATCTGTGTGCTTTAAATAAAAAAAAATTGGAAAGGTAAAATTTGTTGTTTTAAAATAAATGGTTTTTTACAGATAAGGTGTCATTAACCAAATAATGATATTTTTAGAATCTGTGAGCATTCCTGATTCAAAAAATAATGGTTAAAATAAAATTTTCTAACATCTAAATTAATGTAAAAGTATAATCAAAACCTCATTTGTACTAATTTTGTAGAAATCTGCCTCCAGCCCCCCTCCCCCTCACCCAAAAAAAAAAAAAAAATAGACAATTCAAAAAATTTTA
>CAXHSM010001467.1:0-20000 GCA_964019185.1 Maratus speculifer | reverse complement strand
AATCACGCTGTGTCTTTTCTAATTATGCCTTTACACTACACAATTTTATCGTAACAGTGACTGATTTCTTTTATATGAAAAAAGCGCAAATATGATTTTTTCAAATTTGGCATTGACAGTGAATTGCAGCCAAGAAGAGACGCTTTGTTCTTTCTCATTCTCAATTAGAAGCTCTTGTCAAACACTTTTTCATACTTTAAAACATATTAACCTTTTTTGGTGCTCGTCAGAGCATTTTTTAATATTAGTCATTTAAATTTTTTGATAATTATATACTGAATATAAGAAAACTTCAGTTGCTTTTAAATATTCCCAGTACTTTTTCTTATTTCGCTCAATATTGAACTATTTAATCAATGGACAAGAAACGTGAAAAAACGAAATTAATTTTATTTTGTTCGTACAGAAACTGACAGATTCAATTAATTTTAGATAATACACATTTTGTAGATAAATAATGCGAATAGAAATTTTTATTCTTTTCGCATAGGATTCGTGGCATTCTTATCTACTTGTTTTAAAAATCAGATGTTATAAATATGAAATATTTCCGCCATTAGCGAGATTTTTGTGATCATGGCACCCAAAGGTCGCTAAACATAATTTTATAGTCAATGCACATGAAAGCGAATTTTCCCATTTAAATAAAAAAAAAAAGTAAAATATTTTTATTTCTCCTTCCTGATATCTGTTGGAATAGCTTATTCCAATTATTGAATAATATTCTAGGACATTTTCAGGGAAATTATAGGTTAAATTATCTTCCTCGGAGAAGGTCGCTCGAAATACAGCCTTAATAGATTTACGTCAAACCAAGGATGAAAATAGACTGAAAATTCATTTCTAGTATTATTTGTAAAATTGACATTGAAATCACCAACTGTAATTAAATTTTTATATAATATACAGTGGAACCTCAGTTCACGATCATAATCGCCATTCTTGTATCTGACTTTCTGTATGTGATATAAATTTTTTGGGCGCTCTATCTCAAGAACTAATGCATGAGATTTAAAAAAATTATATTCAGGTAATCCCTGATATAAATTGATGCTGTTTATATTTTGATTTAAATCGTTCAACAGATGGATTAGCCGTGTTGCATTTTTCATTATTTTCGGAATAGTTCTATCTCTAGAATTAACGCACGGATTTTCATCAAACTTCAAATTCAGTTAATCTTTATATGAATTGGCTTTGTTTACGTTTTGGTTTCAATAACCAAACACATGGCGCTGCTATGCTGAATTGTTCCGATTACCACAATATCTCTATCGCAGGAATTAATGCACAAATTTTCATCAAACTTGAGATTTAGACACACTTTGATTTATATTATTGCTCATTGCGTGTTTTGGGTAAATCACCCTACAAATATCGCATGTATGCTGTATTTTTCCCGATATTCCAAACACTCCTATTTCAAAAATTAATGTTCGGAATTTTATGTCTTTAGAATCCTCACGGTGAGCATATGATTGTCATTTGATTTTGGCACTGTAATAATGAATTTTGACGCATTAAATGCATGAGATAGAAAATAGTTTTGGGGTTGCCACATCCGATTATTTCTTTATAATCGGAGTAATTGACGGTTCATCTACACCGTATTGTTTAGCTATTTTGATTACACTATCATCGTTCTTAAGTTTTGTCACTACGTCTTTTCGCAATTGATCAGTAATTCGCTTAAGCTTCTTACTACTGCTATCACTAAACGCTTTTTCATTCTTAGAAGTCATAATAAAGGCTAAAATTTTCGCAAAACTGATTAAAATTAAAACAATAAGTTAAATTTTTTACTGTACTGAAGGTCACAAAGCACTCTGATACGCGCACTTTACTCCAAACTTGACTTATAACAAGAGTTATGTGAGGGTTGCCAACTGAATTATTCGACAACTTTGGTCGGGAATCGACTTATCCTACGCCTAAAGAGTAAAATTTTGATCACTGAAGTTGGTCATAAACCGAACTTGTCAAAAACAGAGGAGGCCGTAAACCAAGGTTCCACTGTTTTTTGACCGATAAGTTTGCAAATATGGCATTTTTATATATTCAGTGGCGATGATCATTATGCAACTTGGCGATTTTAAAGTAGCGTTTGTTAATAACGGAAAATTGAGAATTTCTATTAGAAAAATTAGGATAATTACGATAATTTGTATGCACGGTTTTAAGTAAACTGGGATTTTTTTTCCATAATTTTAAATTTAGTACATTTGGAAATGGAAGGGAGAGGGAAAGTATATCTTTGCAATGCTTTTTCGACAATATCTCAAGCAAAAATACTTTTAAATGCCAATAATTGCTGATCGTAAATGTTACATTCACTTCACATCATCACAAAAGTTTTTTGCATTACCATGTGCTTTTTCATTTGATGCTTTCTTTGCACAGATGCCATATATGCACGACATTGTGCGATACTCTTCTGACGCCAATTTCGCAAAAGCTTAGTTTTCAAACTTCAATTACATACATATATATTAAGGTACTACTTAGTTATCCCGTCCACCAATTTCGCCAAACTATACGAATTGCCAAACTCATAGCGAAATTATACATATAGACATAATTTTCATTTTAAATAACACAAAAAAATAATTTGTAGAATCTTAATAAAAAATACAAATAAAAAGTCGAAATAAAAATCCCTTAATGGCGTTTTAAACACGTGCATCGTATTTAATGTCATTGGATGCGACATTCACGATCATCCATTATTGGCATATAATATTATAGTTGGGCGATGGTTTTTTGGTCGACGGGATAACCAAGTAGTACCTCTATTAACTATTTTCTATTATTTTCAAAAGAAAATAATAATGAATAAAAACCGGTGATAATTGATTAGCCCTTCGACCAAAAAATTATCGCCAAATTATAAAATTAAATGCCAATAACGGATTATCATAAATGTTACATTCAGTTTACATTAAATAACTTACGCATGTTTGTTTTGCCGTAATGTGATTTTGAATTCAACTTTTTATTTGTACTTTTATTGATGTTTTACTAATTTGTTTCTTCTTTCGTTATTTAAAAAAAAAAAAAAATATGCCAATATGAGTTACATGGTGAATAAATTGATTTGTACAATTTGGCGAAATTGGTCGACAGGATAATCAATTAGTATTGAAAAGTTTAATTAATAACTACAGAATGAAATGATTTATAAAATTTAACAAAATTAAATAAAGGTAAATATATATATGTATTTAATAAACATTAGCCCGGTTATCATTATCAGACAAAATAACAAAATTTTCCTGCCAATTAGGTACCCTTATGCGTATTTGACATCACGTCCCTATTTAAAATCAATTGAAGGCTATTGAAGATATGGACAGAATGTGAAGTTTTTGTTTTACTCTATATCTTTTCCTTATGTAAATTAGGACGTTATATGATCATAATTAAAAAATCTTACATTTTGTTCCTGAAGAGAAATTTGGTTTTCCCGGTTACTTTTTTCCCATGTACTTGTTTTTTCCCACTTTTTTCTGCTACTAAAATTCAGTAGCGTCTAGACCCCGCCCCAAACTTTGGCTGTTATCCCAAATGCACCCAAGAAATACCCCATGCTGCCGAAAATGGGGATTAATAGTTTGATACCTGCGTTAATAACAACAATTTTGCTCATTTTAGAAATTTATTTATTTAAATGGATTTATTTAATTTAATATATTTATTTATTTAAATTTATTTTATTAATTTATTTATTTAAATAAATTTAAATTTATTTATTTAAATTTTATTTATTTAAATGTTTATTTATTTATTTAAATGGGGGCGCAGCGCTCATACACGCGTTAGTGATTGCGGCGTTGACGAGTTTCGTACGTTTTAGTGATTCCTGCACAGGGAGTTTCGTGGATCCAGTGATGTTTTTTTTTTTTTTTTTTTTTTTTTTATTATGGGCGCGCAGCGCTCATACACGCGTTAGTGATTGCGGCGTTGACGAGTTTCGTATATTTTAGTGATTCCTCACAGCGAGTTTCGTGGATCCAGTGATGTTTTTTTGTTTTAATGGGCGTGCAGCGTTCATGCACGCGTTAGTGATTGCGGCGTTGGCGAGTTTCGTACATTTTAGTGATTCCTGCACAGCGAGTTGCGTGGATCCAGTAATGTTTGTTTGGTTTTAATGGGCGCGCAGCGTTCATACACGCATTAGTGATTGCGGCGTTGACGAGTTTCGTACAGTTTAGTGATCCTGCACAGCGAGTTTCGTGGATCTAGTGATGCTTTTTTTTTGTTTTAATGGGCGCGCAGCGCTCATACACACGTTAGTGATTGCGGCGTTGGCGAGTTTCGTGCATTTTGGTGTTTCCTGCACAGCAAGTTTCGGGGATCCAGCGATGTATGTCTGTCTGTTGGTTTGTTTGCCTGTCTGTTTGTTTGTTAATTTGTTTGTTTATTTGTCTGTCTGTCTGTCTGTTTGTCGGTTTTTTGTTCGTCTGTCTGTTTGTCGGTTTTTTGTTCGTCTGCCTGTTTGTTCGTTTGTCTGTTTGTTTGTCTGTTTGTTTTTCTGTTTGTTTGTTTGTTTTTGTATGGCTGTCTGTTTGTCGGTTTGTTTGTTCGTCTGTCTTTTTGTTTGTTTATGTCTATCTGTCTGTTTGTTTGTTCTTTTATCGGTTTGTTTGTTTGTAGGTTTATTTGTTTGTCAGTTTGTCAGTTTGTCGGTTTGTTTGTATTTATCTCTATTTGTTTTTTTGTCGGTTTATTTGTTTGTCAGTTTGTTTGTTTGTTTGTCGGTTTGTTTGTTTTTACGTCTGTTTGTTTGTTTGTCTGTTTGTCTTTTAGTTTGTCAGTTTGTTTATTTATTTGTCTGTATGTTTGTTTGTCTGTTTGTCGGTTTGTTTGTTTATTTATTTGTTTGTTTTTCTGTCTGTTTGTTTGTCTGTTTGTATGTTTGTTGTCGGTTTGTTTGTTTGTCTCTCTACCTGTTTGTTTGTTTATTTGTAGTATCGTCAAAAAACGGAAGTCAAGAAACCATATCGTCAAGAAACCATACCTTCCGTTTAAAAAAGGGAAATTATCTGCCGCATGGGGAATTTCTTGGGTGCATTTGTGATAAGAGCCAAAGTTTGGGGCGTGGTCTAGACGCCAGTCTAAAATTCAAAATGTTAGGACACTCGAGAAAATCATCCCATGGTCAGATAAAATACATTTTACTTGAAAAATTAACCATGGATTCGACAAAAAAAAATAACACTGCGTTCACAACTTTATTAGGTACTTACGTATTAACGCCACCGCAGTTATCTTTTGGATTCCTTGTTGTCTTGTTTTTTGCTGATTTTTGACGCCATTTTTTAGTGTTTTAGTGCTTTTTTAATGTTTTTTAGTGCCTTTTAGTGCATTTTTAGTGCCTTTTAGTGCATTTTTTCCTCATTTTTTGATGCCATTATTTTTGTGCACGTGCGAACAAAAAGATTGCTTTTTATTAGCGCATTAGCACAAGTTCTGCTGCGGTGGCGTTAATACGTAAGTACCCTTTATTATTTAAAGAACTGAAACTAAAAGCTTCGCATTAAAAACAAATAACCATGTTTTTCTCGTGATTGTTTAATTTGAATGAATTATGATACATGCATAACAATTTTTTATATTAAATTTGGTGGCAATGAATAAAAAAAACTACAATCGCAACAGCAAAAGACAATATTCAACTGGAGTTTTAAGACATAAATTCGATTTTCTCAGAAACCGTCAAACATACAAAGACGAAAAAAAAACTGTTCTTAATTTTATCAAGACCATAAAAATAAGCCAAAAATGAAGTTAATCCATCCATAATAACGTTAGCTATTGCTTGTTGAATTTTACGTCTTCATTTTTTCATTAAAAGTTAAATAAAAAACTACAGTAAACTGCGATAATTTTTTAAATGCTATCATTTTATTCCTCTCGTCGAGTTCTATTTTTTGAAAACATAATCACTGTCGTACGTCAACTGGTTCGCCAGAAATTTCAAAAAGACGTTCGCATTTTCTATTTCTTAAACATATTATACCAAACGCTACCGCGTTTGCTATGATTTTGTGAAGATAAAAAGGATGTTTAGACTTCACGTGAAATTCTATCATCAAGTCAATTTGAATTATTTTTTTTCTTCGCATTTATACCAAGCATAAGAGCATCAATTGATAATTTCATCATAATAACTGATTTTTATTCTATTTTACTGATTACATATGCCATTAAAGTTTAATTTTAATAATTGGGACCACCGGGTTTTATAGATATAGTAATTTATTAATTTTAGCTGAAAATAATGTTTGTTTGGGAGTTAGACTGACTAATAAAAGATGCACCTTTTACTGTAGCTAATTTTGTAGGTTTATTATAAACTAGCAGGCTATGCCCGCTTCGCTGGTCCATATTTCCAAACAAACCTTGACTCAAAAAAAAAAAAAAAAAAAAAATGGTGATTTAAAAATTTTATTTTAAAGCACTATAGACCACCCTGGAATGATCTTCCGTATTGCTGAAAATCATGCAAACGCCATTGCGATATTGTACTATTGTAAGTCGGCGAAAATTTGGGCAATAAAGCACCATCTCTTTTATTTTATCATTTATAGTAGAGTTTCGTATGAACATGAGACCGTTATGACAACAGGAATCAAAATATTCTCGAGTCATCACACTATTACATTAGAGGGCATTGCAATGATTAGTGACATTGATTATCAAACTCTATAAACTTTCGGATTGTACATTATCATTTCTTAGTTCTTAAAATCCTGACATCTGAACTTGCACTATGTGTAGTTCTGGTAGCCTACATACAATGTCATTTCATGTTACATTTTTTAATAAACGTCCTCTGCTAGCAGGTCTACTGTAGTTTCCTATCTGCCTTAATCTGTTCCAGCAAGAATAATAGAGTAAAAAATGTAAAGAATTATTTACAGATAAAGAAGAGTTTTTGTTTGTTTGTATTTATGACGGCCATTTATCTACACGTGGGATATAGGTCCTAAGGAAAGGGTGCCCTCCGTGAAAGTGGCAGACGAAGAAGGGTGTTTCACTTATATATTTAGTAGAACAATGAAGCATAAAAAGTGTGTTTTAAAGCTTTATTATTTGAATAACATTAAAATTACATCAGTTTCACTACCTCTTCCTTTTATAAAACAGTTGCTAACATGTAGCCGTTAAATCAGAATAATCTTGATGACTAAATTTTGTAGAAAAATAAGTGTTTAGTTTGCATCTAATAAAATCTTTCTACCTTCTGTAATCGATTCCATTATGATTTTTAGTGTCAAGCATTAGAAGTGCTAGAAACGATATTGTTACAAATGTACCAGACTTATTTCATGTTTGTCCTCAAATAAATGTGAAATTTACGATCATCCATTATTGGCATTTAATGTTATAATTTGACGATAGTTTTTTGTTCGACTACTTGATTATTCCGTCGATCAATTTCGCCAAATTATACAAATGGGCATAATTTTTATTTTAAATAACCAAAGAATCAATAAATTACTAAAATGTTAATAGAAATACAAATAAACATCGAATTAAAATTGGTTGATGAAGTAACAATTACATATAACAAATTTAATGTGAAATGAATGTGACATTTACAATCATCCATTGACATTTAACCTTATACTTTAGCGATAGTTTTTTGGTCGATGGGATTATCAAGTATTACCAAATTATATAAACAAATTGTATAAACAATAATATTGCCAATAACATGTAGGTGCAGGTGTCATCTACGGATCCCGTTGGCGCGATTGCAGCAAATTGCGATTTTATGCCTCACGTGGTAATCCGGTAATAGTTGATTACTTTTGAGTAAATTATTTCATTATTTTTCTTTTCTCTTTTAAAATTATGTAAATTGTTTTGTTCCATAATTATTTATTGACTTAGTTTATTATTATTATTTCCTTTTTAAAAAAATAGAAAATAAAAATAAGTAATATAAATGTAATTGGTATTTGAAAACGCAGTGTTCTCCAAATTGGCATCATAAAAAAAAATCACGCCAAGGTGATGCGTGTATAAAAGTGGAAAAATGTTTGCAATAATATAAACAAAAAAAAACGTAAACAAATAATTAAAAAATCGCCATTTCGATAGTTTTTTAAAATAACATCAAGGTTAATTCTCCAGTCGGGCAGCAATAGTAAATTTTCTTTTCTTCGTCTGTTTCATAATAAAAAAACATAAATTTAATAACTTCTAATTAAATAATCTGACTAATTTTCTGTAATCGGATGTATGATCTAAAAGTATCCTTAATACATAAACAAAACAGCGCAATAGTCATGTACGCGCCGAGGTCGGCAGGATAATTTTTTACACTAATTTGGCGGAAAAATCGTTTTCGAATACCAGTTTCATATATATATTTAAATTATTTTCTGTTATTTAAAAAATAATAACAATTAGTATTTAAATAATAAGTATATGACAAAACAGTTTACATAATTTTAAAGAAGAGAAAGGAAATAAAAAAACATTTTATTAATAATTAAATAAACAATAGTCGGGTTGCCATGCCAGGCAAAATAACATCAATTTAGTGTCCATTAGGTTACCTCGGTGTGTATATGATATCTGTGCAAACAAAACTTCCGATAATATAACAAATGACGTCATATTTATTTTCCTTTGAAATTTTTTTTATTTTAATTTTTCACGTGGATACTGTTCAACTAAAAATTAATTGCCGAGGAGAAATTATTTTCCATATATTGATTTTTTTGGCAACTGAAAAGAAAATGGTTATTTTTTATCGGAAAAATTTTAATTGATTCTGTATGAAAAATAATGAAATTTTGAATTATTAAGGAAAATATTTGAATAAATCAATTAAAAATTAGCCTATGTTCACCGGAAATTGTATAGCTTTCCAACGGTGAAAGAATTTTTCAAAACCGTCAAGTAGTTTCGGAGCCTATTCAATTCAAACAAACAAACAATCAAATCTTTCCTCTTTATAATATTAGTATAGATCAATGAAACGATTTCTTCTTAAACATTTTCTTTCGTCGAAATTCGACGGGTTCCTTGTAATCTGAAATGTGGTAAAAGTTTAAAAAATCTTACATACATATATATATATATATATATATATATATATATATATATATATATATATATATATATATATATATATATATATATATATATATATATATATATATATATATATATATATAAATATGGGAAATCTCCTCCACTATTAGATCTGCATATTATTTTCTACGCATCGCAACTCTGATGAACAGGCTCTCAGTGAGGCAGACGATTTTGAAGAAACTATTAATTCCTAAGAAGCCAGACGATTTAAGCGGTAGAAAAAAGAACAGAACGGAAGAAAGGAGAATGGAATGTTTTTAGTTTTAAGTTGGTGTAAAACGAACGTAAGATGAAGACGATTTCCCGTATAAGATGTAATTGATTAATTAGAGTTATGATTGTTTGCTTTGTAAATAGTCTTATCTAAATATCTTTTTTGTAAATATTAACGTTTAATATAAGTCATTTAAAAGTTTAAAAACGGTGTCAGAATTTAATTTACCTCCGAGTTTATTTACTTATGTGTTCAAAAGAACTTTTTAAAGAAGAATCTCCATAAATTTTGGTGTCAGAAGTGGGATTCGAACCCACGCCCACAAAGATGGAAATATATTTTTTTTAATATCTTGGAAGCCGATATTTTTTAGAACTGTGATGGAATGTCAAGCCTACAAAGCTATTTCAGAAGAGGTAAAATTTTGCGATGAAAGTGAAATCAAAGTGTGTGAAGCTGAGCATCTGATTATGAAGTGAGTTTATTATTTCATTTTTCTTTTCAATAATGGAAAAATTAGTTGATTTAAAGGAATTAGAGTTTTCTTTGAAAACTGAAAAATCAGCTAGTATTAAGATATTGCACAAATTAATTTTTGGAGAAATCGGTGACAGAAATAATCGACGTAGAATTCGGAATTTTACTGGGTTTACGTTTGAAGTAGATTCCGATGAATATCAAACTAAATTCAAAGAAATTAAAGATAATTTTTCTGTTAACGACTTAATTACCATTTGTAATGTTTTGTGTATAAATAATTCGGGAACTTTTGATGAAATTGCTGCCAGAATAATTTCTAGTTTATGTGATTTTAATATTTTAAAAATTAATATGATAGCCGATGTAGGTACTCTTAGTGATGACGAAAGTGTCGATGAATTTAATGATGATTTACAAGATAAAACTAAAAATATTTCAACTGTTTTTGAGAATAATATGAGAAATGATTCTGGTAGTTCTAATTGTGAAAGTAATGAAAATCAGAAAATTCTGATTCCTGATTATGTTATTAAACCAAGCATTTCTATTAATGATATTGAAAGTATGATTACAATGTTTGAAGGTACTCAAGTACAAAATATTAATAAATGGATTGTCGATTTTGAAGATATTGTTTCATTATTTAACGTTAGTGATTTGCACAAATTGATTTTGGCTAAACGCCGTATGAGAGGCAAAGCAAAATTATTTCTTGAAAGTGAAACAAATATTAATTCGTGGTCTAAATTAAAAGCCCTACTCATATCTGAATTTGGTCAAACGTGCAATTCAGCTGAATTACACGAATTGCTGTCCAAAAGAAAAATTAGACCACATGAATCGTTAGATGAATATTTTTTAAATATGAAACAATTATGCTCAAAAGGCAATATTGAAGATTCTGCCCTTATTCAGTATGTAATAAATGGAATTAATGACCCCATTTCTAAAAAATCTTTTTTGTATGGTTGTCCCAATATTGCTGAATTTAAACAAAAATTAAAGATTTATGAAAAAATAAGATCGGAGTATGAAAATGCAAAATTTCATAAATATGAAGGAGCTAAGCCTAAAATTAAATCCGAAGTTGAAGTTAAGAACAAATTTAAGCCTGTAAAGCCAAATATGCGTTGTTTTAATTGTGGCGGGAATAATCATAAGAGTATTAACTGTGTAAATAAAGATAAAGGGCCGCTTTGTTTTGCTTGTAACGCTTATGGTCATAAATCATTTCAATGTAATAAATCTAAAGATACAAGTGTTAAAAATGCTCAGTCACAAGTAAACATTATTACATCCCAAGATTTAATTCTGAAAGAGATAAAGCTTTATTCTTTGCGTTTAATCTCTTTAATAGATACTGGTAGCCAAAAGACTTTGTTAAAGAAAAGTATTTATGATAATTTGAAGAACTTTGTAGAATTAAAACCTACGAGTATCTCTTTGACCGGTCTAGGAAAAGCCTCAATTAAACCAGAAGGTTGTTTCAATTCAGAAATCGAAGTAGATGGTTCAAAATTTAAAGTTACTATTTTTGTCGTTAAGGACAGTTGCATTAATTTCGATTTAATTATTGGCACTGATGTTATTCATCAAGGTACATTAACTATTTCTGAGAATAAAGTGAAACTGTTTAAAGCTGAAGTTCAGTCTAATGACTTTTTAGTTAATATTGTAAATGTTTTGGATGAGCCTAAAATTGATTTAACTCACATTGCTGACAAAAAATTACGTTCAGAGTTATACTCTTTAATTGAAAATTATGTACCAATTAAAACTAAAACAGTAGATGTTAAAATGAAAATTAATTTAACTGACGAAATCCCAGTTTGTTCTTCTCCTCGAAGATTACCGCCATGCGAGAAAAAATAGTCGAAAACCAAATTGAGGAGTGGCTAGCTCAGGGAATAATTCGAGAAAGTTCTTCTAATTTTTCTTCGCCGGTTGTTTTAGTCAAGAAAAAAATAACACAATGAGACTTTGTGTTGATTACAGATGTCTTAACAAAAAGACAGTACGCGAGCATTTCCCCTTGCCAGTTATTGATGATGTAATAGACCAATTACATTCTGCCGAAGTATTTACCACCATAGATTTGAAAAACGGTTTCTTTCATGTAGATGTTGAAGAAGACTCGCGGAAATACACCTCGTT
The DNA here is from genome assembly GCA_964019185.1 of Maratus speculifer. Taxonomy (NCBI): domain Eukaryota; kingdom Metazoa; phylum Arthropoda; class Arachnida; order Araneae; family Salticidae; genus Maratus; species Maratus speculifer. The sequence goes on along the minus strand of CAXHSM010001467.1, from coordinate 8,038 downwards.
TGTTACTCATGAAGGACAATACGAATTTTTGAAATGTCCATTCGGGTTGACCAATAGCCCTAGTGTTTTTCAAAAGTATATTTATAATGTATTTCGAAACCTATTAAAAGATCACATTGTTGTCATTTATATGGATGATTTAATAATACCTGCTAAAAACGAAGCTGAAGGTCTAGAAAAATTAAAACTTGTACTCGAAACTGCATCGGAATATGGATTAGAATTAAATCTTAAAAAATGCAATTTTTTGAAGCGTGAAATTGATTTCTTGGGGTATAGAATCATAAATGGTAAATTGTATCCCTCTCCACTGAAGACTAAAGCAGTAATAAATTTTCCCGAACCAAAGTGTACCAAAGATGTTCAAAGTTATTTAGGATTGACAGGATACTTTCGAAAATTTATAAGGAATTATTCGGTTATAGCTAAACCGTTAAGTGACCTGCTAAGAAAAGATTCAAAATTTAAATTCGATATAGAAGAACAAAGAGCTTTAATGAACTCAAACGTATTTTGTCGTCAGAACCAGTACTTTTAATTTACAATCCCAAAAGTGCGACCGAAATCCATTGTGATGCCAGTATTGATGGCTATGGAGCTGTTTTAATGCAACAATCTCCAGTAGATAATCAATTTCATCCAGTTTATTTCGCAAGTAAAAAACCACCGAAGCTGAACGGAAGTACACTAGTTACGAATTAGAAGTTTTAGCTGTAATTGAAGCCCTGAAAAAGTTTACAGTATATGTGCTAGGTATCCCATTTAAAATTGTAACCGATTGTAATGCATTTAAAATGACTATGGATAAAAAAGAAATGAGTACAAAAATAGCTAGATGGGCAAAAATGTTATCCGATTTTGATTATGTTATTGAATATAGACAGGGTAGCAGTATGAGACATGTCGATGCATTAAGTAGGTATCCTATTTGCATGGTAATCCAAGATAGCTTAACTTTAAAAATTATCCAAGCTCAAGAAACCGATGACCATATTAAAACAATAAAAGAAATCCTAAAGGTGAAATCTTATGATGATTATCTAGTTAAAAATGATGTTCTTTATAAATGTGTTAATGGTAATGATTTATTAGTTGTACCGGAAGACATGCAAATGAATATAATCAAGACCGCTCACGAAAAAGGTCATTACGCAGTTGCAAGAACAGAGAAAAGTTTAGAAAATGATTTTTACATCCCTAAATTTAAACAAAAAATTGAGAAATGTATAGCAAATTGTGTTCCCTGTATTTTAGTTAATAGAAAATGTGGTAAACAAGAAGGCTTACTTCACCCAATAGAAAAAGAAGAAACTCCATTACATACGTACCATGTTGATCACTTAGGTCCATTAGAAAGCACTAATAAAAATTACAAACATATCCTTTCGGTCATTGACGCATTCACAAAATTTTTTTGGTTGTATCCCACAAAATCTACCGATGCTGCCGAAGTAATTTCTAAATTAGAAATCCAAAAATCTATCTTTGGAAATCCAGTTCGAATTATATCAGATAAAGGTCCTGCATTTACCTCTAAAGCTTTTGAAGATTATTGCATCAATGAAAATATTAAACATATCCCGATTACCACTGGATTACCCAAGTCTAACGGCCAAGTTGAGCGTCTAAATTCTGTCATAATATCTGTTCTGTCTAAATTGTCTGTCGATAATCCTAAAAAATGGTATACACATGTAAGCAACGTCCAACAGGTGATAAATTCGACTTTTCAGAGAAGTATAAGCACAACTCCTTTTGAATTGATGTTTGGTACTAAAATGAAAGTAAAAAATAACATTGAAATTACTAGTCTTCTGAATGCTGAAATACAATCTGATTTTACAAATAATCGCGAAGATATGAGAAAAAATGCTAAAAAACAGATTTTAAAAGTCCAAGAAGAGAACCGTAAAACTTACAACCTCAGACGAAAGAAAGCTAACAAATTTAAGATTAATGATGTGGTTGCTATAAAACGCACACAACAAGGTCCAGGTTTGAACCAAAATATTTAGGTCCGTACAAAGTCATAAAAGTAAAAAATAATGACACCTACGATGTAAAGAAACTTGGATTCAACGAAGGACCCATGGTCACCAGTACATGTGCAGAGTACATGAAGCCGTGGACGGACGAAGCTTGAAAAAAAAAAAAAAGAATTTCACCGATTGTGACACTATACCAACTATGACAAACCTCTGGACTGACAACTAATAGAATTTTAACTTTATTCTCGAAAAGACGAAAAGACGTAAGGTAAAAGAAGATGAAAAGACGTATGAAAGAAGACGAAAAGACGTAAGATAAAAGAAGACGGAAGACGTAAGAAAGAAAAGACGAAAAGACGTAAGGTAATAGAAGATGAAAAGATGTATGAAAGAAGAAGACGAAAAGACGTAAGATAAAAGAAGAAGAAAAGACGTAAGAAAAAAGAAGACGAAAAGACGTGAAGAAGAAAAAAAAAAGAATACGAATTTATTTTGAAAGAAATAATCTAAGCTTTGATAAACAATTTGAATGATGACTTCTTTTTTTCAATTTAGACTTTGGATGCTGCTGTGTTTTTTTTTCTTTATCTTTTCAGATGATTCAGCTGCTGTTTCCAGCCAACAAGAATACATTCGAGGACGAATGTCTCATCAGTATGGCCGAAATATGGGAAATCTCCTCCACTATTAGATCTGCATATTATTTTCTACGCATCGCAACTCTGATGAACAGGCTCTCAGTGAGGCAGACGATTTTGAAGAAACTATTAATTCCTAAGAAGCCAGACGATTTAAGCGGTAGAAAAAAAGAACTGAACGGAAGAAAGGAGAATGGAATGTTTTTAGTTTTAAGTTGGTGTAAAACCATGGAGGAAGAAGATAGGTGGAGGTGAACTAAGCCTTAAAAAAGGTTTGCAATGTGAATCCATTTATCGCTCAAATTTTAGTGTACCAAACAAAAGCACGTGGAAAATTGGAAAGCTTCCAAAAAAAGGAAGGGATTTTGTATGAATAAGATAATTGAAAGAAATGAATTACAGCTGGAGCATTTTTTAAGAAGAAATAGGAAATTTCTAAAATGGTATTTGCTCTATTATTATTTATTAAAAGAAATGTTTACTTTTAAGATAATTGAAATTGGGAAATTATTAATATTATTATTAAATGTCATTATTATTATTAAATTTCAAATTAAAATTAAATAAGAAATTGAAAACGTTTGATACGAACTAAAAATTGTATTATTAAAAGTTTTCCTTTTACAGTAATTTTTATTAACACTTTTCAACAAAATTGAAAAATGTTTATGCATTCGTTTTGTCTGTCCGTCTGTCCGCGCTCTAACTCTCGTAAATATACTCGGAATGCAAAGAAATTTTACCATGTTATTGAAGTTTACACAAGCACAAACCCTATTAAAAATGAAGTTTCTACCACGATTAGTTCATTTACAGGGACAGTCAAAAGTTTTCGATTATATTAAGGCCAATGGGGAAAAATCGTTTCAAATTAATTTTAAAGATGTTGCGGCCGGACAAACGTTTTCACATTTATTTGCATCTACGAAAAGCACACTAAAATATGCAGCTAAAAGAATACTTATTCATTTACAGGGCCACACAAAATAATTCTAATACATGATAATAAAGGAGGAAATTGTTTGCGACATATTTTAACGATGGTAAACGGTATCATGTGTAATCAAATTGATATACGTCGCTGAGACTTAATATGAGTTATTTCACGCATAATACGAAGTGCATAGCATTTACGGGGACACAAAAGACTTCAAAAAGCATATTCTATTCGAAGTACTATAGTATATTACGCATGATAACTTTTCCATGGATGAAAGGCATTTTTAATTATGATATGCGCTTTTAAGTGTCACTAAATGTATTCACATTATATGGTGTGCATAAATGCTATAATAGTTACACAATTAAGATATACAGGGTTACTCAAAAGAACTTGGAAAAGTTACTGAATGTGAGTGTAATTTACTTAAAGGTTTGTTTTTTAAAAAGTTTTGCATTTTTACGTCAATTCGCATTTAGTTTATCGTGAAATGTTTGTAGAATATAGATTAAATGATATACAGGGTGACGCAAAGAACTGGATAAAGTTTTGTTTAAGGATGATAATTTCTGGAAATATGATTTAAATAGTTTAAAGAGTACTGTTGTTTGATTAACATTTTTTATTTATTTTTTTTATATAATTAATTTTAGCAAAATACTTTCGTGTTATAAAGGTACTAGGTAAACTGCAGGGCTGAACAAAAGTATTGAAGTATGTTTTACATCTATTCGTATAAACTGCCAAAAGAAAAATTTCATCCAGCTAGGCATTTTTTTGCTAAACTAAATTTCTCCATGATATAGTATATATATCAACCGACAAATCAAATACAAAGCCGTTCAGAAGTATTGGAATACATATTTGGTTATGGGCAGTAACACTTATTTCCCTGAATAACGAAGTTTTGTTAAAGAATTAAGGAAATTTGGATAGTGTTTTATAATCTATGCTTAACGCGGGATTTTTTCTTTTACTGGTTAATACTTTGTAACGTAGATGAAAAATGTTTATGACTCCGGTTTATGTGGCCGAGTTCTAACTCTTGTAAATAAACTCTGATGCTCGTAGCATTTTTTATATGTTATTGACGTGTACTACACCATGATCGCTATTGAAAAGGAAATGTGTAGAATTTATAGTTCATTTGCATAGACAGTCTAAAGTACTCTGTTACATTATGGTCAATGGGAAAAATCGTTTCAAGTTCATTTCAATGACGTTAGACCATTTAAAACATAAAGAAATTGATATGCATTTATAAACGGCAGTATAACAAGCATTTTGTAGAATATGGTGTTTGTTAAACATTTATTATTTATTTAAAGAACCACACAAAAGAATTCCGTTTATGGGGATAATGATATATGGTTGGGAGCTTTTAGCGGCCAAAATATGTTACTAAATTATAGTGAAATAGACATAAATTATTCACTGATTCTCCTCAACGCTACATTTCCGCACCCACATTCCTTTTCAAATCTGCTCATTAATGTTCCCGCTAATTGCCTTTACATTTCTGATGCATAACTTTGAAAAACCCTGTATAGGCATATTCAAAATATGAAGAGTGCAGCTCAATATAGTTTAAAACCGGGCTTTTTCAATATTTTTCGTGATGATATAAAATTTCACGCAAAGGAAAGTAAGAGTATTTAAAATGATATAATGTTGCTTAAACTGTAATGTTGAAAAATTATAATATTGCAACATTATAAAAAAAGTGATATTATAATTTTGTTTATTTGCTCAACGCTTAAAGCTGCACAAATAAAAATGTATGTTAAATTTGCAGCGAGACTAGATCCTTGAATGGGTCGGGTTGTGTATTTTACCTTAACACGAAAATTTTATTCAAATCGGAATCCAACATAAATGTTTTTTTATCGATCTGAACCGCTAATATTTGAATTCGAATCCGACACATAAACAGTATTCCGCCTGAAACAGAGCTAATTTTAATACTTACAACGTTATTAAAAAATTCCAAAACATGTTTTAAAACAAATATTGTTAGCATATAGTCATGCTTTACATTAATAGGAACGATTTCTGACAAATATAAAAATTTTACTTCTTCAAAATAACAGCATTATCAATAAAAATTTTTGAGAAACAATTAATGAACAAGTTGGAAATTACACGTGAAGGGTGTATTAACAAATGAGGTGCATTCGTACGATAACGAAGTTTTTAAAATATTCAGATCTTGCTGATATAGTAGACAGTACTTCGGTTACATTATAGTAGTAGAAATCTTTGTGTTCCTGTAAATATACAGGAAGTAATTTTTATTACACCTCAGCAACGTATATCATATTCATAAAATGCTAAATAGTTTAATGTAATTAAAACACGCCCCACAAACAATGTTTCTCCGTAAGCTTTATGTAATGGAATACTTTTGTGTGCTCTTGTAATTTAAAAACAAATATTCTTTGCATCACAGATTGTACAGAATGTATATTTTAGTATATATATACTTCATAGATTCATGTCAGCTTTATTATGTTTGAATTAGTTTAAGACCATTAAAATGCATTTGAAACTTTTTTTCCCATTGACCGTAATGTCATGGAATATTTTTTATTGTTCCTGTAATTGATTTATGCATCCAATTTCAATAAAATTAAAAATGACACGACAAAATTATGTAATAATTATTTGTTTTAAATTTCAAATGATTAAAATGCATTTGAAACCCCCCTTGACCGTAATGCAACGGGATACTTTTGATTGTCCCTGTAATTCATCTATGCATAATTGATCTATCTTAAATTTGAAATAACTTGACAAAATTATGTATTAATTATGTATTTTAAACTTCAAACGATTCGGTTGGGTAGTTTTTGCGTTGTTATATGCGAATGGACAGACAGACGGATGGACTGAACGACAACTATAGGTGCTACGTATTTACATAATTACGAAAGCACCTAAAAACAACAGATATAAAGCATAATAAAATTTGAGAGCTGTAAAATAAATGTGCTGATTTTCACGCAGTAAAAATTTCGATTCTTATCATGTTTTTAAAATTATTAGAAAATAATTTACACATATTTTAAGATTAATCGCATTTAAATGCGAAAAATGAAGCATAAATACAGGGTTTCGATATTACTAATAGATTTATTCTAAATAAATAATTCAGGGATAAAAAAAAATCAAGATGAATATATAAAAATAAATTTTTTGTTACATATTAATAATTGCATTTAAATAATATTTAAAGTATAATAATGAAAACATTCTTTTAAAATCATGTATGAAAACATAAGTAATAAATATTAATCTAAAATACAGATTTCTGATTGCAAACGATTTTCAGATATTAGCAAAATAATGTCATTTTTTTAAGAAAAATGTTAAAAGATTTTCTATTTTGATATTTAAAACACATATAATTAAATAATCAAAGAAATTTTTACCTGTGAAGCGCTGTCTAATAAAAAATTCGACGATAAAAAACAAGAGCAATCAAATACGGGTTTTAACCGGTTTGAATTCATACGCGAATCAAAGCACGTGGTTTTGTTTGGACTTAATGTGACTTAATGTAGGGTTACATTTTTGGCATCACCCAAATCATTATAGTTCACCTCCAGTATATTCTTCCTCCATGGTGTAAAACGAACGTAAGATGAAGACGATTTCCCGTGTAAGATGTAATTGATTAATTAGAGTTATGATTGTTTGCTTTGTAAATAGTCTTATCTAAATATCTTTTTTGTAAATATTAACGTTTAATATAAGTCATTTAAAAGTTTAAAAACGGTGTCAGAATTTAATTTACCTCCGAGTTTATTTACTTATGTGTTCAAAAGAACTTTTTAAAGAAGAATCTCCATATATATATATGTATATATATATAAACATTGTTATGCATTAATAGATTAAACTTGTAATAAATATATTACACAAGTTTTTTAAACAGCTATGAACATAAATGAAGAAATGATATCAACGAAAAAAAAGTTTAAGAATTACATTTGTTATTCGTTTTCCTCTTAAAGGTTGTATATTTTCTTAATTATATTTTTTTGCGGAAAAATCTTTGAAAACTAATTCTGTAATTATTGTTGAGTTATTATTTAAAAAACATATTTTTGAAAGAGTAAATATTTCATCTCTAGTTATAAGTACACTGATTAATTTTGAATGAATGAATAAAAATCCACCTCCACGAAAGTCATTTTTTTTCTTGAGTCACGACTGCATTTTACAATTAGGATTAGTATGCACTTGATTATCGCCTGAGGCAGTTTTGATGGAACCGCAATGATGCGTCCATAGATAAACAGCAGATCATTAGGCATATCTCTTGGGCTTCATTACTCGAAACACATTATACGAAATTGCTAACATATGCACAAAAACTCATGTTTATCACTTTAAACCTGGAGTGGAATAACTAGGTTTAATTTAACGTTTATGAAAGGTGTTTTAAAATTTTAATACAAAGTGAAAAA
>CAXHSM010001466.1:0-57000 GCA_964019185.1 Maratus speculifer | reverse complement strand
AATGTGAGCAAAAAAGAAATTTTATGTGCATATAAAAGGAATAGAAAATTTGTTACCAAATTTTGTTATTGCAATCTCTAAGTATTTAAATAGAAATGCACTTTGATAAAAAAATACCCTGAACATACTAAATAATTTAAATAAACTTAAAATGGCAAAACAAAGCCAAAGCATCAGATTTTTTTTTTTTTTTTTTTTTTTAAATTTGAGAATAATAATAAACTGCAATGATAAATCCAAGTTTTTCTTCTAAACCAATCAGTGATTTTTTTTTTTTTTTTTTTTTTTTTTTTAATGATTTAATAGCTATATTAATACAGTGCACTATGCACAAATTACCTATGTTCAGATTGAAATAAGACTGAATTCCAACACGAAATGGCTATGTACTAAAAATATATTCTTATTGAAGGATTTTATTCAGTTGCTTTCAGGATAAAATAACTTCCATCATTTCAAGCAAAATCAATCCAAAGAGGTAAAATTGATACAATAAAACAAAAGAGGGAAAAAGCATAAAAAGTAATTCAACATTTGGTTTTCCCTTACAATATTCATATTTAAAATGCACAAAAGAATCCTGTCCATCTTAAATTTCTACACTTATAAATATGATTGTTATTGCATTATATTTTATTTTCATGTTAAAATTATTAAAATAGAAAATCTAATTGCTAAGCAGTTTATTTGAGCATGTTTTTTCCTAAACATTTTCTTGCCACTAAAATATAAAAATACAGTATGCTATTTTCTTGGGTGTTGTCTCATTGTTCACAACAAAAACTTGTTTTCTACAATGAAATAAACTAAATAATAGCCCTTAAAAGCCAAGGGGTACAAAAGACAAAAATTCGATTTGGAATAAATTGAGTTCAAAGACAATTGACATTAAATTTGAACATCAATAATAATTGACTAGACTGAAATAAGAAACTGCTGCTTGTTTCATTGTGGTCTTTGAATATGAATTCTTATTTCAATAACTGAAAAAAAGTAGAGTACAATTTTCTTTCATTTTAATTAATCAATTTTGGTAATTATGCAGCAAAAGTGATTGAACTCTAGAATGCAGCACATAATTAAAACATCACTTACATTTCATTACCTGAAAAGAAAAAAAGCATATTTCCAGGTCATTGTGCTGTGCACTTAATTTTGTCACTTATACCCCTTGGCTTATGGAGTCCTCCATTAAACTAAATAGACTAACTATACTATATTTAATAGAAGATTCAGGGTTGGCGAGTTTTTGCCGAAGGTGGAAAAAACCTGGTAAAAACCGTCCTGGCAAAAATAGGTTTTTGCCAAAGAGGTGGCAAAAATAGGCTGTCCATTTAATTTTTTCCCCCAGAAAGAGAAAAAATATTTCACGAAAGAAAAAATAAACTGCATATTTAATTAAAAAATATATTAATTTATTTGAACTTTTAAGTTAAATAAGTGTAATTATGCATATTATGAAACGATACTAATTTTCATAACAAGATTATAAATGAAAAAAACACAAATTTTACATAAATAAATAGAAACTTTATTTATTCATGTTTATACAATTATTAATAATTCACATAATAGAACTGTTGAGACTGGGTAAAGCATTTATGTTTATAGTTTATATATGCTAGAAATTCGAAGAAACAGTTATAGTAACCTAAATTTAATTTAATATAAAATTATATTTAAAGCAGAAAACATTAAATTTCAAATATTTCAGCAAAATCTTCCTCACAACCTAAACTTTGCTGCTTTAGCATGTCATAACAGCAAACAAGGTTTGAAAGAGCATCTGTTGATAGCTTATTTTGAATTTTAGTTTGCACAAATGAAAAATTTGAAAACAATCTTTCAATAGCAGCACTACTTGCTGGACATATTTGAAGGTGTACTACTATGGTGTGCTTAAATGATTAAATTTGTGAAAAGTTCAATTTGAAGATGAAATGTCTATTTGAGAGAGAAATAATTTTATGAAGGGTCCTGTTTGAGGTTAAATAATTTTGTGAAGGGTCCTGTTTTAAGATAAATTATTTTATGAAGGGTCCTTTAAAGGACCTAAAATTTTCCTAAATATATCCCTGACTTAAGGTATCCACCAATTAGGTATTAATTTTTTATTTTGTTCTTAAATTCCTAAGTAAGACTGAATCCTATAGGGCAAAATTGGGAAATTTCATCAGTGGCCACTGGTCAGTAAGACTAGTTTTTCAAGTGGCCACTTTGTTTAAACTAGCAGCCACTTTTTTATTTAAAAATGCTAAATAGTTAACATTTCTATAAGTATTAATTTAAGACAGAATGGTCCCAGTAAATATGCTAATAAAATGTATTGGAACCTAAAAAAGTAGAATCTTTAATGAAATGTAAGTAAATTTTATTCTCATTGTATTCTGTTCTTGTACAAAAGTGGCCAGAAGGTGGCCACTGATAGGCAATTTTTCACTGGCCACTTATTCTCGTATACTGGCCCTGTGGCCGGTGGCTAGTGCTAATTTTGCCCTTTATTGAATCCCACTTATTTTTCAAAGATTTAAAATATTTAATATTAATTAATTAGCAAATTAAAATATTAAATAGTACACTGTTAAATTTAATTGTTTATACCATTACTATCTTTATTAGCATGCAGATTTTATTACACATTAAAGACAAATAGGTTTTTTCCATTTTTGCCGGTTTTTTCTATTTTTCCCCTGGTTTTTTCCAGTTTTTGCCACTGTCCTGGCAAAAATGCCAACCCTGAGAAGATTAGATTAAACCTTTACAATTAAAATATTAGTAAAACTTCAATTATTTTGCATTCCGTGCAGACTATGTTATTAGTTTTAAGTCATTGAAAACTTCATTTATTTTGTTAAAAATAGAGGATTTGAAATACCATGTATTCCAGCATACAATGCACACCTAAACTGACAGACTCCATTTTTTAATTTTTTGGTACAGTGTGCGAAATAATGACTTATCATAATTTTAGTTTATATATTATTTAAAAAAACATGTGCTATATAAACATGCACAAAACACACCATTGTAACATGATATATCGGATTTGTTGGTAATTGTAGAAGTACTTAAAATGTACTGTGGAAGCTTATCAAAGAAATTTGGAATTTAGAAGTGAAGAAATTACAGCTTTACTCAATTGAAAATTCATCTGTATCATGTCATTTAGCAGAAACATTTTTTTAAAAATTTGTAACAACAGTTTAATTAAAAAACCAGCTAAATAATTTGTTTAAAATGTTGTATTAAAAATGTTTCATATGCCATCTGGTTCACAACTTTCTGATATCAAATGAAATAAAATTAATGCTAAGAGCACAAGCAGATACAAATTCTACAGATATTGCCAGAGTTAAAAAACGATTTGAAATTGCCTTAAGCTGCTATCAGATTCCCCAACATTTCAAGAGACTTTAGAGCCAACATTTGATTTCCTCCAACTTTTCGCGAAATACCCTCACAACACCCAGTGGGATTGCAAACGGCAATGTCCTCCAACTTTTATCAGCAGTTCCAAAAAAGTAGCTGCTTTTCATCTAACATCTAACATCTTTCTAATGAATAGGCGTTAAATATTAATGGCTGGTACTAGTAGTACTGGTTTACTTGCTTTTCCTTTGACTTTTTCAAAGTTAATTGTAACTAGTGATGGGCGATTTCGATTTTTTAAATCGATTTAATCGATATTATGGTCAACTCGATTTAATCGATACTATAAAATTTTTAATCGATTTCTCAGAAGATATTTTTTATTTTGCTTCAAAAGTTGAAGATAAAGCAGTCGGATGTGCCAATCTCAAAAAGTCTTCTATCTCATACATGATAAAACTTCTAAATGCACTAACACATTGTCAATGTCAAATTTAAATTATTTATACCCATCATGAAGATTTAAAAAGTATAGGTTGAAGTATGAACATTTTAAAACAAAGCATTGCGTTTTCCAAACAAATCGCTGAATTTCGGTCCACCCCCGCTAGATGTCTGTAACCGAAATGTATGCAATTCAAAGAACATCACAGCGACACCTGTTGTGCAGTATACACTCAAGCCTAATAAGACAAGCGTAATAAGAATCTGTGACCGTTATTTGAAGAATCGAAGACTTAACGTCACAAAAACATTTATTTTCACAAAACATACCACGATTACAGATGAGATTTTAGACACAGATGGGAAGTATTCACCTTGGATAAGGTGTGGAACATTTTACATGTCAACGGTGCGACATGTTTTCAGTCGGGCTAACTCAGATCTCACTGGGGGGTAAGAAAAAATGTTCCGTGCAAGAAACCAATGAAAACAGCGCCCTCTGGGCTCTGGAAAAAATAGTGGAGTTGAGAGGTGCGTTGCAAATCTATTTATGTGAAAGTTTAACCGAATATGAAATTTGATTAAATTCCATGCATAATTTCTAAGATATCACTAATATCGTGAAAAATGCAGTATAGCAGAGCAGTATTATATAACTTACACAAAAACCTAATCAGGAACAACGTATGATAATATCTAAGAGACTATTAAGTTTGATGAAATTCCGTTCAGGAGCTCTTGAGATATGATCAATAAAATCTTGTAGATCCTGAAAAAGCGGTTGAATTCAGGGGTCAGCCCGAAGAGGAACATCTCCGCCCCGGAACTTTGAAATGTCTCACGAAAATATTGAAGCTTCATGTACAAGAGTCCCCCCCCCCCCTTCTCTGAAGTATAGAATGCCCCTTCAAGGAGACATAAAAATCCCTCCCAGTGAAAAATATCTGAATTCAACACTGCTGATAAAAGCAGCATAGCAACGCCTCCTGCATAGTTATTTACACTGAAACCTAATAAGCACCAAACTTATGAATGTGAAGCTTGATGAAATTTTCTGAATTAGTTTCTGAGATGCAATAATCGCAAAAATCAGGAAAAATGCAGCATCACCTGCCGTTAGATTTAAATCAAAACTTAATCATCAACAATTTACGTTAATATCAAACCGAATCTGAAGTTTTGGCAAAAATACGTGCATTAGTTCTTGAGGTATCTATCTTGCAGTAATCATGAAAAATACAACATAACAGCGCCACCTGTAGAGCGATTTTTACCATAAGTAATCAGCACCAATTTATATGAAAGTCTAGCTGAATCTAAAGTTTCAAGAGGTTCCAAGCATTAGTTCTTGAGATAGAGCGCCCACAAAATTTTGTAAGAGACAAACAAATAGACAGACTGAAAGACAGACAATTTATAAAAACAGTAAAATGTGTTATATTTAACAATATATTCGAATTTTGTAAGCATTAGGTTATTATTATTTTTTTTTAAATAACATCATACAAACAAAGAAAAAAAAAAGCAAAGTTTTTTTTTTTTTTTTCTTCAGAAAATAAGCAACATATAATGTCTAGAATTATATATGGGTGTGTAAACATGTTTAATAATCTACATAACCCTCCCCCCCCCCCCGTTTTTAAATAAGTTAATGGGAATTGTCTTTTTTTGTAATTATCTTCTTCTTTATAGTTTTTCAAAATAATAATAATAATAATAATAATAATAATATATATAATAAAAAAAGGAAGTCTATCAAAATGCAGAAGATTCTCTCCTTTCCTCGCCCCCCCCTTCCCCCCACGGAGGACATCTTCTGCCCTTTGTACCTATATCCCTCGTGTTGATAATCGGCTGTCATAAAATAAACCAAACCTTTTCCCGTCTACCCTATTTAAATCCTCTATCTTCACAGTTTCCTTTTCCCCGCCGAAAATCTTGTCAGTCCTTTGAGTCAAAAACAGACGCAAAATCACTGACCAATCACATTACAAGGTGATAAAGCCTAGATGCAAAATCGCAAGACTATCTTGGATGCAAGTAGTAGATCGATCTTTTGTAGTAGATCGAATCAGTACAGAACCTTGTGTAGTAGATCGATGTCGATTTCGATGTCGATGTCGATTTCGATGTCGATGTCAGAATCGATTTTATTTTGATTTACTAAAATTGAAATCGCATTTTGAAATCGATTTTTAGATACAAGTAGTGTTGTTACTTTTTTGATATGCTTGAAATCGATCTACGTTTCAGGTTGAATCGATCTTTCCCTTTCTATTGTTTTAATGGTAGCAGTAAAAATTTCAAACTCAAATATTAGGCGAACCGTTGATTTTAGAGGGGTAAGACTTAAGTATGTCAAGATATTCTAAGGTATGGTCAATCGAATAGTGATGACCATTATACCCTAGCAGCACATAGGGGGTGGGGGGCAGGGGGGGGGCAATATTCAATACAGGTATGGGTGGGTCATGTGACATATCGTTGCAAAGGTCTTGGCCTGGGCTATCCATATCTGCATATCGCTTCATAATATAGTTCAATTTTCAGACTCCAGGGGGCATTTTTAAGCTTTTTTGGGGGGTTTTCCCTTCCCCAACTTTGTAGTGTATCATTTTATAGATCTTGACTTGTAGACCTCAAATATCTTGAATTGATTGGTAGAACTGATGTAAAATTTCGTATAAGAAAGGATTACCAATTTTTTTTTTCAAACCAGATATTTCTAAAAGTAAAAATTTCAAACTCAAATATTAGGCGAACCGTTGATTTTAGAGGGTTAAGACTTACGGATGTCAAGATATTCTAAGATATGGTCAATCGAATAGTGATGACCATTATACCCTAGCAGCACATAGGGGTGGGGGGGCAGGGGGGGCAATATTCAATACAGGTATGGGTGGGTCATGTGACATATCGTTGCAAAGGTCTTGGCCTGGGCTATCCATATCTGCATATCGCTTCATAATATAGTTCAATTTTCAGACTCCAGGGGGCATTTTTAAGCTTTTTTGGGGGGTTTTCCCTTCCCCAACTTTGTAGTGTATCATTTTATAGATCTTGACTTGTAGACCTCAAATATCTTGAATTGATTGGTAGAACTGATGTAAAATTTCGTATAAGAAAGGACTACCAATTTTTTTTTTCAAACCAGATATTTCTAAAAGTAAAAATTTCAAACTCAAATATTAGGCGAACCGTTGATTTTAGAGGGTTAAGACTTACGGATGTCAAGATATTCTAAGATATGGTCAATCGAATAGTGATGACCATTATACCCTAGCAGCACATAGGGGTGGGGGGGCAGGGGGGGCAATATTCAATACAGGTATGGGTGGGTCATGTGACATATCGTTGCAAAGGTCTTGGCCTGGGCTATCCATATCTGCATATCGCTTCATAATATAGTTCAATTTTCAGACTCCAGGGGGCATTTTTAAGCTTTTTTGGGGGGTTTTCCCTTCCCCAACTTTGTAGTGTATCATTTTATAGATCTTGACTTGTAGACCTCAAATATCTTGAATTGATTGGTAGAACTGATGTAAAATTTCGTATAAGAAAGGATTACCAATTTTTTTTTTCAAACCAGATATTTCTAAAAGTAAAAATTTCAAACTCAAATATTAGGCGAACCGTTGATTTTAGAGGGTTAAGACTTACGGATGTCAAGATATTCTAAGATATGGTCAATCGAATAGTGATGACCATTATACCCTAGCAGCACATAGGGGTGGGGGGGCAGGGGGGGCAATATTCAATACAGGTATGGGTGGGTCATGTGACATATCGTTGCAAAGGTCTTGGCCTGGGCTATCCATATCTGCATATCGCTTCATAATATAGTTCAATTTTCAGACTCCAGGGGGCATTTTTAAGCTTTTTGGGTTTTTTTTTCCCTTCCCCCACTTTGTAGTGTATCATTTTATAGATCTTGACTTGTAGACCTCAAATATCTTGAATTGATTGGTAGAACTGATGTAAAATTTCGTATAAGAAAGGATTACCATTTTTTTTTCAAACCAGATATTTCTAAAAGTAAAAATTTCAAACTCAAATATTAGGCGAACCGTTGATTTTAGAGGGTTAAGACTTACGGATGTCAAGATATTCTAAGATATGGTCAATCGAATAGTGATGACCATTATACCCTAGCAGCACATAGGAGGTGGGGGGGCAGGGGGGGGCAATATTCTATACAGGTATGGGTGGGTAATGTGACATATCGTTGCAAAGGTCTTGGCCTGGGCTATCCATATCTGTATATCTCTTTATAATATAGTTCAATTTTCAGACTCCAGTGGGCATTTTTAAGCCTTTTTTTTACTTTTTCCCTTACCTCAATTTGTAGGGTATCATTTTAAAGGTCTTGACTTGTATATTTCAAATATCTTGAATTGATTGGTAGAATTGATGTAAAATTTCGTATAAGAAAGGATTAAGGTTTTCTTTTCAAACCAGATTTTCCTAAAAGTAAAAATTTCAAACTTAAATATTAGGCGTACTATTGAAGACTTACGGATGTCAAGATATTCTAAGGTA
The DNA here is from genome assembly GCA_964019185.1 of Maratus speculifer. Lineage (NCBI taxonomy): Eukaryota > Metazoa > Arthropoda > Arachnida > Araneae > Salticidae > Maratus > Maratus speculifer. Next base: position 48,648 of record CAXHSM010001466.1, on the reverse strand, counting down.
TGGCAATCGAATAATGTTGACCATTATACCTTAGTAACACATAGGGGTGAAGGACGGGGAGGGACAAAATTCAACACAGGCATGGGTTTACGGATTTTCTTCAAATTTTGGATATATTTTCATTCTAATAAGGTGCATTTCTGATTTGTTCTGGGTATTCATTGGTTATGTAAAAGGATTTAGGGGCTACTCTTCTTAACCGTTTAAACGCCAATGTTCCCAAAAGGGAACATAGTATTATTTGCAATGCAAAACATATATTTTCCAATATAATTACGATGTTCTTATTTTTCATATAAAATATAAGGTTGATTTTAAATTTTGAAAAAAAAATATGTTTAAGCATTTATCACAGGTATAAAGAGTATGCAAATTCCTTAATTTACATAAAAATATAATTTTTGTTTTTATCGTTTCTCTATATTACTCACATTTGACCACTAGGAATCTAAATGTTTTTGGAATTCGAGAAAATACTCAAGAAGAACATTTTTAAATTTGTATGCATAAATCAAAACATTTGAAGTTGTAATATGAGAAAAACAAAATTATTATTACATTGCGATATTAATTCGGCTTGCAAACAGTTAATTTAGGTAAATGGTTTTTTTGTGCAGAATTAACCGATTTGTGGCCGATGATAGGTTATGCGCTGCCCGACCATTGAAGGTACAGTTATCCATTAATCCGAACTTAGGTCGCTTCCAACTTCTTCGGATAATCGACCCTCCGCTGTATTTTTATTTCTTTGTTAACCAGAGAAAAGTATGTTGTTTCACTGTTAATTATTCTAATGAAAACAACATTTTTTTTTTCTGTTAACTGCTGAAAATTTGGTAAACGTTAAAAAAGAATAATATTTTATAAGCTGTAAATGAGATGAGGCGATATATATTTTAAAAGAGAAAAAAAGTTTAGTCACATATTTTTTTTAACCCTTTCCGGCATACTGTGCCCAGTCTGGGATACCTAATTTTAATTTCAAACTTGCAAACGGCACCAGTAATATTTTAGTTAAATTGTGCTTTTAGAATAAAAGCTTACATTAAGGAATTCAAAATATTTAAAAAAATCGTTTGTGAATTCCGGTGTCAGTCGATAATTTCTCATTTTAGTACAGATTTTGCCCGTGCCAGAAAGGGTTAAGCAGAATTTCTGCTTTTAAATTGGTGGATAATTAATAATTAGCATGTGCTGATTGTGCAATTAAATCATCACAGCTATTTTGAAAGAAAATTTGCAATATTTGCGTTTCCCACACCCTTATAGAAGGTCTTAAAAAGACTGAAAAAAAAATTTTTTTGAATAAATTTAGAGCTTTTAAAATTTTATTCATATGCGAATTTTTAAGAAGAATGACGTTTAAAGGAAGTAAGGCTCCATTTGTTTGGTTGAAGGAGTATGTAGAAAATACATGTGTTTCGGATTAAAATATATATATATACAAATCATTTCTCCCTTTTATTTTGTTTATCTAACCGAGATCTTTCTTAAAAAAAAATAAAGTTAAATATAATATAAATTATTATTAAAATTGTATCTAAAAATAATAAAAGATAAATCCTTATTATTCGACTCTAAAAGCTGTAATAGCTTACTTCTGTGCCTCCCTAAATGGGAGTGAGGAGTATGAGGTGTTACGGCTCTGCTGATTAGCCAAGTTTTAGAATTACTAATTTTGAGCTCATCTGTGTAAAATCTAAAAATATCGAAATATCGATTTTAGTATCGATTCTAGAATTTAGAAATCGATTCTTATTATAATTGATGTCACTTTATACGATGTCGATTTTAATCGATTCTCAAAATTCCCAGAATCGCCCATCACTAATTGTAACCTTTTTTACCCCAACTTTTTGAACGGGAAAAAAACTGAGGTTAAAATTGGCTGAAAAGTTTGTTGCTCGTAAAGTTTATGAATATGATAACAGTTTTAGAGATCCACTAGGATATGGAAAGAAGAGGAGTATTGATGGACTACCCTCAGTTATGAATAATGAAGTCTGTCTTCTGAGGCACAAAGCACCAAATAAAATTATACCAGCTCAATAATTACAATATGAATTAAATTTGCTAATTACTATTCATTGAAAACAGTTGATGAATAAATAAATGCTTGACTTGAGGAAACAATATATATATATATATATATATATATATATATATATAATATATATATTATGTGCTGTCTTCAATTCTCAAGGCTAATCAGAAAAAAATTGTTCACAGCCATAGAGGTGAATGGCGAAAAGTTTATTTTCTTAACATGATAAAAGTTTTAATCTGGATGATCCAGATGACATGCAAAGCAATGGGAAGGATAATAAGAATCTTTAATATCTTACCACAAAACAAGGAGGGTGATCAATAGTGGTATGTGGGGGGAGAGAATTGAACAAACAGGATGGAAAAGATAAACCATACTGAATTTCTACATGGAAAAAATGGACAGTTGATTTCCGAACATAGTAAGTAGTTTCCTTGAAATGGATTTCAAATAGCGGGAAGAAATTGGTTGTTTCAGCAGGACAAATGTAAAATTCATGCATCAAATAAGTCTAAGGATTAATTCAAAGTCGACAAAAATGAAACTGAAAGACCCTTAGCCAGCCAAATTGCCCGATTTGAATATGATAGAGAGAATGTTTGGTACCTAATGGCAAGGAAAGGTTCTTGTTAATGACCAAGATTTTATGCCCAAGGACAATTTGAAAACAGCTATTCTTCAAGTGTGAAACTCTTACTCATATAAAATACACTGAGCAATATAAAATCTTGCTGCATCAAATGCAAGCTTAATGGCATAATGTAAAGTATAATCTTTTATATTCCATCATGTTTTCATTAAATTACAACTGTAACAGGGTGACTGCCTTCTCTAAATTATAGTATCTATAGGTGGCGCTATTGCCACCTTCGGCAAAATATCCGGAGATATTTTGCCTTCCTTTTCTAAAAAGACATGAAATGAAGTGAAGTAATTGAGTTTGTAGTTAAGATGTAAGATTGGGATGTGTGTTCCAATACATCTCTCTTAGAGATGTTCTTTGTGCTAAGTAATTTTTATGAATATTCAATTGATTGAGAAGCGCTCGTCTTGCGATTTGTATATAGTGTGTTTTGTGCTGTGACGTCTACAATAAAAATGTGTCTGTAACATTAACATCTCTGTTCTATATTTTAAGTACAGAACGACATCCCACACTGACGCCCAACGTAAAATGGAGTTCTTTCGGAACATTTTTGTGCTTTCAAAGTCTTTGTGTCAAGTTCGCTGTTGTCATCCTGACAAAAGTTCCAGTAATTATATTTTTGGGTAATCCGTATCCACTTCTAAATTATTGTCACCTCGGCAATAAATGAAGTTTTTTGTTCTCAAGTGCCGTGTTCGTCAAGAACAATTCATCCTGTGATTTCCAAAAAGTTCTATTATATAATGTGCCATATCAAGTATCAAGATATACTCAAGTTTTGTGCTAATTTCTTTAATATCAGTTATGTGTGGTGGTATCATCGCGACAAAATTCAAGAAAGTATAAAAAAAGGGTAATCCGTACTCATTTTAAAGGTGTTGTCAAATCTACAATGAATCAAGCTTCTGTTCTTATTTTTAATAGTGCTTTCTTCTTCTTCAATCGTGTGTTTTAAGTGCGTCATCCTGACAAAAAAGCAAGAACATGCATTCAAAAAGGGTAATCCGTACCCTTCACATTGGAAATAATTGAAAAATATTGTCGACATGACAATAAATAATGTTCTTCAGTCTTCATAAGCAACAAAATATCTTCTAGTTTTTAAACATAACTGGTGTTTGTGATTGAAACTTCTTTATTTCGTCATATAAAAGCATTCTACTTATAATCTGATTTTGTTCTTAGACGTGTTCGATGCCTATTTACTTTTACGTGCTTTAATTGTTATGTGAATCATCGACAACCTTTATCTAAAAATAGATTTTTATTTTATTTGTTTTACCGGTAAAAGTTGAAATTATTTTTTTGATTGTTTGTTTCTCTTTTTTTTTGCTGGCCAGCTGCGGAAAAAAGTTTTCATTTTCTTTTATTTATTAAGATAAATGCTGTTTCATATATATATATATATAATTTTTTTTGTTTGTTTTGTTTTATGTTGATTTTGAATAAGATTATTAAGAAACATTGGTTTTCTGAAATTGAAAGAGATTTTTTTTTTTATATTGTTTTTAAAAGCAAGGATTCTGAGTAAGTGAATTTTGTTTTTGTTTTTTAATCTGTGCACAGAGTTTAAAAATGATTTTGATAACTTTTATTATTTCGTATGTTGTTTATTTTTTAGATGTAAAGTAAGTTCTTTATTCATATTTCGAGTTGTTTTCATATTTATGTGTGGTTGAAAATTATTTCGCAAAGAATTACCTATAATATTTCATATATTTAAAATGAATGATTTATGTCATTGGTAAGCTAATTTGGTAAAAAGGTTGAATTTTAACGTATAATAATATTTCTTCTAAATATTTTCATGAGCTCATGATTAAATTAGTGGTATATTTTAGTATGTTTTAAATTATTTCCTGCATTTTTTTTTTTTACATTTATTTATGAAAATTTATCTATATTTACATGTTTTATTTACCTGTAAGGGGAAGGTAGTCATTTTGTTCTTATTATTTAATGGGTCACGTATCTAATAGTTTTCTAATTTAAGCATAAATCAACAATATTAACAACAATTTGGGAAAAATGGCATTTCTTTCTAAAGGAAAAAAAATCGATTTGTTTAATTTGGGCACAGAATTAGAGTTAGATGTAGATAAAGATGATAAACTATCAGTCTTACGTGAGAAAATTATGAAGTGTCAACTGCTTAAAGACGACGAACAATTTGTTAAAGAGGCATTTATGGCTATCGTGGAAGATCGCAAAAAACAAGAAATTGCAGAACAACAAATGATTCAGGATAAACGTATTGCAGAGGAAAGAGCATATGAGCTAGAAAAGCTTAAGCTACATGCTCAAAACCCTACCGCGACAACAGTACCACAAAATCAAATAGACCAGATGCGTATAGATATTAAAAATATCTTGCCAACATTTATTCCTGAAAAGGATGATATGTCTTTGTTTTTGACAATGTTTGAACGTCAAATGAAAATGCTTAATGTCTCCAAAGAATTTTGGGTTTCTCAATTAATTGCCGTACTTCCGAACGACATTGGTAAACTTATCGCCAGAGAACCAGAAGAAATGTTCAAAAATTATTCTTATATTCGTGACATATTGCTTAAAAGATTTAAGCTGACAGCAGAAAAGTTTAGAGTATTATTTAGCCGACATCAAAAAAGAGAAAATTCTACTTGGAAAGATTTTTATTTTGAACTTAGAAATTATTTTGAGGGTTGGTTATCCGAATTAGAAATCAATTCATTTGAAAAACTAACTGAACTAATAATCGCTGATCAGATTAAGAAAAAGTGTCCAACAGAATATAAAAGTCATTATTTAGATAGTTGGGACAAGTTAAATGATCCTGTCGTGTTGGCTGAAAAGCTAGACATTTACGAAAACATTAAACCTTCTTCTCAAAAGTCAGCAAGTTATCCAAAAACGCGTGAAGCGCAGAAACATGTTTTGCCGAAAAATTCAAATGGTCAAGAATTCTGGAAAAATCAAACACCCAAACATGAAACTAACGAACATTTTTCAAATTATAAAAATAATCATTCTACTTCAAAATATACAAATTCAAGATACGAAAACAATGATAAGCGTCCGATTATAAATTGTTATGGCTGTGGTAAACAAGGTTTTGTCAAAGCCAAATGTCCTAATTGTTCTCCATCTACGCAGACTCAATCAGCAAATTTTCGTTCCCTTCATCTCAAATCTTGTTCTATCAATACTCAAACAACACCTTTGTTGTACATAAAGGTAAATGGTGTTACAGGGGTTGCTTGCGCAGATACAGGAGCTACTCATTGCATTGCTGGGGAAATGTTATACAAGATTCTGTGTGACCAAGGAACTGTGTTCGAAGACACCGGTGTAAGCATAACACTTGCTGATGGCCTACAAAAAGAAACCAATGTTCTTCAAGCAACAATCACTGTTGAAATAGAAGGTCGTACAACTAGTACAACGATTTTTGCCTTACCCGAAGCCCAGGGAAATAGAACATTGTTAGGCATAGATTTTTTAAATAAAATGGGGATCGTGCTAGACATGAGAAGCCAAAGTTGGTATTTCCAGAACAATCCAAAACGTAAAATTCCCTTTTCTGATGATCCTTTCATTACGACGCTTGAAATCTCAGCACCAACTGCCACAGTTAACTCGGTTATGTTAAGAGAAACAGAAGGTCAGCATCTATCTGAGATACAAAGAAAAAGGCTTAATGACTCACCTGAAAAATTTTCCAATACCTTTCGACCAGGGGGAGAAGCAACACCCGTCGTCGAACATCATATAAATACTAGAGAACATCGTCCTATATCACTACCTCCTTACAAGTTATCACAAGCAAAGAAAGAATTGTTGAAAACCCAAATTGAGGATCTTCTAGCCAAAAGCAAAGCGAACGTCATAGCTGACATGCTTTCTCGTCCTGCTTGTGATCACACCAATAAAGAAAGTTGCGATATTTGCGCTATAATAGTTGATATTCCTTCTAAATCATCAAGTGATTTACGTGCTGAACAAATGAAAGATGAAGAATTAAAGAAAATTATTAAAAGTTTCGAAGATGAAGAAAAAACTCTTGACTATACTAACTGGACTGATCGCGGTTATATTATGAATCAAGGAGTTTTATACAGGTATTCTCCAAGTTCGGAATCAGAAGAAGCTCAACTAGTTGTCCCATCACATGAAAGGGAGAAAATTTTAAAAGAACACCACGATTCACCTACGGCTGGTCACTACGGTGCTGAAGGAACGTTAAATAGAATATCCAAAAGGTATTATTGGACTGGAATGCGTTCATACATTTCAAACTATGTCAAAAATTGTGCTGAATGCAATAGGTATAAGCCTTCTAATCAAAAACCATCCGGTTTGTTACAAACACCAGTGTATTCACAAAGATTTGAAGTTCTATCAATTGATCTTTTTGGTCCTTTACCAAAAAGTAAAAACGGTAAAAGGTGGATATTTATAGTAGAAGACTGTGCAACAAGATGGGTGGAATTGTTTGCCCTTACACATGCTACTGCAGCGCAGTGTGCAACTACGTTGCTTGAAGAAGTTATCCTTAGATATGGTCTACCGAGACGTATAATATGTGATAACGGACCCCAATTTGTTAGTAGTGTGATGCAACAACTTTGTTTTCTTTTAGGTATCAAACAAAATCCAACTCCCATATACCATCCCCAGGCTAATCCTGTGGAGAGGAAAAATAGAGATCTCAAGCCGAGATTAGCTATATTAGTAGAAAATGATCACTGCTCTTGGGAAGAAAAGCTTCCAACAATCCGTTTTGCACTAAATACTGCTAAGTGTGACACTACTGGAGAAACAGCAGCATTCTTGCAGTTTGGAAGAGAATTGAGAACAACGGATGATGTTCAGCATGACATTCGTGCTGTAATTCAAAATGATAATTTTGTGCCTGAGATTACTCCATATCTCAAGAAATTCGCAAAATTCACCAAAGAAATCAAAGACAAAGTTGAATCGAAGCAAGATCAGAGAAAAAAATTTGCTGACCGTAGTCGGAAACCGGGACATAGTTTTGTTCCAGGAGACAAAGTTTGGGTTGACTTGCATCCAATAAGTAAAGCCTCTAACAACAAAACGTCGAAGTTCATGCCTAAACGTGATGGACCTTACATCATTTTAACTCAAAAATCACCCACCACTTTTGTCATAGCAAGTATGGACAGTCCAAATGATCCACTTGCTACATGTCACACTTCTGCCTTAAAACTATGTAATGACTCTGACATAGTGCCTGTCGCACCCATTAGGAAACGCGGTAGGCCACCAAAGAAAGTTACTGGTTCCACACCGGGACGTTCGCGGAACCAGAGGGGGAGGCTGTAACAGGGTGACTGCCTTCTCTAAATTATAGTATCTATAGGTGGCGCTATTGCCACCTTCGGCAAAATATCCGGAGATATTTTGCCTTCCTTTTCTAAAAAGACATGAAATGAAGTGAAGTAATTGAGTTTGTAGTTAAGATGTAAGATTGGGATGTGTGTTCCAATACATCTCTCTTAGAGATGTTCTTTGTGCTAAGTAATTTTTATGAATATTCAATTGATTGAGAAGCGCTCGTCTTGCGATTTGTATATAGTGTGTTTTGTGCTGTGACGTCTACAATAAAAATGTGTCTGTAACATTAACATCTCTGTTCTATATTTTAAGTACAGAACGACATCCCACACAACTATATTTATTTTTGTTTTCTTAAAATTAGCAAAAGTGCCATAATTATTTTGTACACTGTATTATATTCAATCTTTAATACACATCAGCATTTTTGTAAATGAAATTTATGACATGCATTATAGATTATTGTAATGGATAAATAGTATTGGTACTTTTCCATTTACACCAATGTTCAACACATGCTATGCTAAAGTGCCATTATTTTCAACCTTGATTGCAAAAGTTTTTCATTATTGGAAACCATGCCAAACATTGGGACTTACTACTTACTGAACATTTTTTTTTTTTTAAATGATGTTACTTTTTGAATAAAAAATATTTTTAATTAAGTTATAATTTACATTTATTGCTGGTGATAGAGATGAATTTTACCACTTGGCAGTCACCTGATGATGAGGAAGACGCAATAAGGAAAGGACAGCTGATATCACTGTTGGTCAGCAAAAAAAATTTATTTGTTCCTTATTGCTCCTGTTGTACATGTCAACTCTGGGAATTTGATTGGTCTACGTTTAACAGGTGTATATAATTGACTTGCTCCACAAAGATAATTCCTGCAATGATCGCTATGACAAAAAAAGTAGTGGTAGATTGGTTGAAAGAAGTGTTTGTAAAAATGTCCTTTCCTTAAATAAAATTATTTCAGGTTTTTTTTTTTTTTCTTTCTTTCTTTCTTATGAGAGTTACTGGCTATGAACATTTCACAGCAAATGACATATTTGTTTCCATACCCAACCTTTGGACTCTGATGATGAGACATTGCAAAATGGTTTAATAAAAGACAGTAAGGCATTGTTCATTATTATTTCAAATCCTATATTAGAGTCTAAGTGTCAGTAGATTCCTTCAAATGATAAAATACAGTTTCATGCCTGTAATTTAAATTGAGTTTCATTTTATTATTTTATTGCATAATATTTATTTGTTCCTTTATTTTCTGCATATTAGTATAAGGAAGTATTTAGTGAAAAACTAACTTTGAAATGTTACATTTTAAAAATAATTATATTTCCACCAACAATGTTAATTTTTTCAAATGTTTCATTTGATATTAAATATTTTTTTATGACAATGTGGTGGTGTAACAGAAAAGTACCGAAACATTATATTTAAAAAATAGAATAATCATTAAATTAGAAATCTTAGTTCTTATGATCAATCTTTTCCTTTAATTTTTAACCTTAGCATATAATACATATTGATAAATTGGATAATTTTCTAGGATCAAAGATGTGCATTTTACACCTTAAAGTGTGACATTAAAGGTTTTTAATTCTTAAAATTTTTGTTGAAAATTTTTACTGTACACTAGAATTTTAATATAACGAAATAATCCAGTCAGGCTATTACTCAATTACATTATACTGGCAACAGTCTTATCTTAACAATTGTGAATGGTGGTTTTTCATTGCTTTTAATGCTTTATACTTGAATCAGCAGTACATCAAATTATGTAATACACATAATAAAGCTTTTATTTTTAAAAGATATGCCTTTTGTGTCAACAAAATATGTTATTGCTTTAAATTCTAAATAAATGTTTTTAATACAATTTGAGAAAATAATAATTTTCTCAAAATATTATTCTTAGAAGTTTTTATAAAAACAGTAGTAGCATAAATATGAATGGCAAACTTGCCAAATAGAAGGAAGTAAATAAAAATATATAAAGAAAAGTAGTACCGGAAAAATTAAAGGAGGAATCTCTTGGTTAATTTTGATACTGCAAAAGTTATTAATTAAATGCCAACATAAAAATAGTTACACAGACAAAATATCCGCATTTGAAAAAAAAAAAAAAAAAAAGGTACCAACATCCTTGAAAATAGCATAAGTTGAGGAAACTTCTGTTGGCTTAAAAAACTGATTAAAGGAATTGAAAATTGTAATCTACAAAGAATATTTCATTCTTGAAAAAACAATTTTTCCTTCATATATGCATGTACATATATATTATAAAAAACTAGAGATAAAAAATAGAATAGAATACAGAACTCGCTCACTAAAAAAATGTGACTAGATTAGTTTTAATTACAAATTAATTTTAACACATAAAAGCATTTTTTTTTTTTTTTCTTCAGAAAACTTTAAAATTATAGAATACTCAAAAGAAATTAAAGAATGTTTTCATAATAAAGAAGTTTTAAAACAGATAATTTCCACAGATAAAAATATTTTAGAAGTTTTTTAAAGTTATAGGAAATTTTAGTTACTTTTATATATTTTATTGCACAATATCGTAAAAATCACACACACACACATTGATTAGTCTACTGCTATTCCTATAATAACACTTCAGAAGATTGCTCAACCATATAAACAGCATAATGCCACAAAATTATGACTAAAGATGATAAATTCTATTATGCTAGAGATGAGAATCATTATTTTAAGTTAATAGATTTTACAAAACCTTAACTGTTTTTCCAAAGTTTGAAAAAAAAAAAAAAAAAAAAAGGAAGGGGATAATGGTTGCTAATTATTAATGTTAAAAAGTTCAGTTATCATTACTAATTTAAAAAAACTGTAAATTTCATACTATTGCATCCAGTAGCACCAATTTTTGAAAAATATTGGGCGGGCTCAAAACATTTTGAGTAAAATAACACACAATTTTATGCCCTTAATGTGTTTGTATGGATAGTGGGACTTGGGAGGATCCAATGACTAAAAAGGATAATTCAACATCAAATTATGTTTTGTTAATTTATATTTTTATTAGCTCTTTTCCATAAATACATATTTAAAGTAAACAGCACAAAAATTGTTACTGAAAATGCAAAAAACTGTACGTCAAGAAAAACATAATTTAGTCACCTAAGTGCTGTATGGATTAAGACCAAAAAACAGATGCCAAATTAAGCAAGAAATTTTATTATAAATTTGTTAAAAGGGCTTTCAGCGTTTCTGTCTAATCTTACTATTTTCAAAAGAAAATAATTTTGAGAACGTTAATATAACCAATTTTTATTTAATCAATTAATAAAATGAAATAAGAGCTTGCGTCCTATGGGCCCATATGTGTTGGTGCAGCTGGTTACATTAAAAAAAAATCTCATTAGATTCAGAAATTCTGGATTTTAGATATTATAGAATAAGATGAATTTGAGGGGTAAATGTCATATTTAGTTATAAAATATAATGACATATGAATAAATTAATTAGGAAACCTATTCCTATTTATCAAAGACACTTAATTAAAATTTTTTTAGGTGTGTTTGCTAGAATTTAAGGATTTTCATTTTTTTTTTTTTTTTTTTTTTTTTTTTGCATTTTAGGCTTTAGAAAGTGAAATCTGTTGTCCATTTCCATTGCTGGAAATGGAATAAACAAACTTCCACAATAATTAAAATTGTAATTTATTTATTGAAAAAATAAATAAATCCCTTCAAAAATTATGCCTGCATGTTTTAAAATGAGTCAGAAAGAGCTATATCATTGACAGGGAAAATTTTCTTGAGAACCACCTTCAAAACAACAAATCAAAAGAAAAGAAATTTTTTATAGAGGAAAGAGGAACCATAAATTTATGGTTGAACATTCTTTATAAAAGTTTCACTAACATTCATAATGTTATTAGTTATGGTATCAACTGTTTAAAAAGGAAAAAAAAAAATAATAATAATATAAAAAAAATACTGCTATTTAAGAAGATAGTATAAACATACAACAAATTTCTTTATATAATAAATCATAGCACCAAGATTCTTAAAATGATATATACTTCCATGCACAGTAGATTTCAATTATTTGAGGCTAGATGTCAAGGTCAAAATAAAAATATTTACTTCTGATGATTGAGGCAGACACTATCAGGACAAAACATCTTAAGGAAATGTGCCTCAATTACTGGAATTTACTGTATATGTGAAAGCAATTCTAGTGTTAAAATGTGTTTTTATGTTAAGTACATATATGACTATCTAAAATTGTGATAAAATGCTGAATGTGATCACACTTGTTTTATATGAAACAACAATATATAAATGATATCTGAATACGTTTTACTTTTTGAATTACTACTTAATTATTATTTGCAGAAGAATAAGTATAATACAGTCATAATCAAATCTATTTACTTTAGTATATTTCATAATTATTATTATTATTATTATTTTTTAAAGCAATAATTTAGATCGAAAGATTGGCATTTCAAATTAGAGTTCTGATAAATTCACAAGTTTAAATTTCTAAGTTTTATAGCATAATTTGAAGATTCATTGGAGAACTTTAAAGTTTTTCTGTTAAATGCTGCTTGCTTTTGGCCTAATTATATGACAAATGTGTTTTCTTTATTTGTTTGAAAAGAAAAAAAAATGCTTTCATTAAAAAAAAAAAAAATCAAATAGCCTCAATTTGTTAAACATTTTTTAGACTTATAGCATCGACTTACAATATTAAGAAAATAATAGGATTAAAATAAATGATAAGAACACCAGTATAGAACATAACTGATCAATTAGTTAAGTTAGTTTTAGACTCATGTCATAGGTTCATAAAATTAAGAAAATAAGATTAAAATAAATGGCAAAAGCAAACCATATTTCACTGGTTTGATAGCAATATACAAATGAAAAATATTAGTTTCAATTCTATTAAAGGATTACCACTATACCATGATCTAATAATGACACAAGTTTCCTTTTTTTTTGTCTATTACCAAGTTATCAGGATCCAAACTTAATAGAATAAGATTATAACAGAATAAGCACAAATTTTTTTAATTAACTTTTTTAAGGATGAGTGTTTTAAATAGGAGTCATTTGATTTTAAGACAAATCTACTTTAAAGTCTAACAAGTGCTCTTTTTTGCCTCACAATTATCATTAATCATGCCACTACAAAAGCACCAGTTAACCAGGGATGCAATGGAGGATATATGATAATCTAAAAAATATTGACTTCGGCTTTTATTCCTTAAAACATTGATCACTTAAATCCATTACAAATTACAAAGCTACATAAAAAAGGTACAGAATTTTGTGAAACTTATTAAAATTTTTGAAAATTTAAGTTTGAAAAAATACAAAATTAAAATTTTTATATGGTCCCTGTACAAAAAATTTCCCAATAAGTAAAATGTGCCCTACATAGTAATAATGCCAAAATTTTGTACATGACCTTACATTAGTGATGCACAACCTTCTTGCCAGAAAATATTTTGCCATCAGAATACTTGAAAAGTTGTGTTCATTTTATTTAATAGCTAAGTTTCTGTCATTATAAGGAAAATTATTCTGCATGAAAAGAGTGGCATCTTTGGCCACAGTTGTGCATCCCTACCTAACATCATAAGAAGTTGCAGAAATACAAAAATACATAAATGCTGACTTGCATACATAAATGCCTGAATATGAGTTAGCAGAGGGAAAAAATCATGTTGGATGATCACATTTCAGCGGTTGTAGACACATTAAGAAAGAAAATAGTGATTACATAGATAAATAATTGTGCTATTTATTATTACAGAAGTATATCAATTGTGTAGAAACAACAACTTTACATAAAGATTACAAGCTTGTTAATTTTTTTTCTATCTGCTGAGGTTACATGACACACCAATCAGGGGCAGATATTTGCATATGCAAACATTTCTAACCTATTTTTAATGTTAATTGACAGTGCCATTTTTGTAACTCATTATGTAAAACTTTAAGGTATTTTTTAGCATAATAGTTTTGTAAATTTCTAAATAAAACTTTAAAAGATGAGAGACATATTTTATTAGCCTATGATAGGGATGCACAACCTGTGGCCCGCGGGCCAAAAGTGGCCCGCGATGGGTTAACGTGTGGCCCGCGAACTTCGATAATTTACAACTGGACAAGATTGCAATTTTTGTGCTTAAGTCGCAAAAATAAAAAAAAATAGTAGATTTAGTCAATTTATCCCGGAAAAAAATAAAATTTCGTAGTCGCATAAGAATCGCAAATTTCGTACATAGGGTACTGAAAAATCGCAAATTTCATTGATCAGATGCAGGAAAATAACGATCTTTGTCGATGTGGCTCAGAAAAATCGCAAATTTCGTTCATCAGGCATGGAAAAATTAAAAATTTTTGCTCAGGAAGCTCGGAAAAAAATAGCAAATTTCGCCGATCAGGGACGAAAAAATCTCAAATTTCGTTAATGAGTCATGGAAAACCGCGAATTTTACAATGATGCGCAGAAAAAAATTGCGAATTTCATCAAAAAATGAAGATTTCGTAATAGTTACTTAAAAATCACGATTATTGTTGATTGGGTGTGAAAAAATGCATAATTTTCTCAATTAAAAGTCGGAAAATCGTGAATTTAATCGATCTGGCACTGAATAATCATGAATTTTATCAATAATGCGAGACAAATCGCGAGTTTCGTCGATCAGCTTTGAAAAAATTGAGAATTTTTTCAATCGGTTTCGTAAAATTCGCGAATTTTCCTGATCAGATGCGGAAAGATCTTCAACTTCCTCGATCGGCTTCATAAAAATCGTGAATTTTGTTGATCACGCGGGAAAAAATCGGGAATTTCATCGACCGGCTTCGTAAAATTCGCGAGTTTCGTCGGTCGGTTTCATAAAAATCGTGAATTTTGTCGATAGGTTATGTAAAAAAAAGGTAATTCAGGCACGGAATAATTGTAAATTTTCTCGACTGGCTCGGGATTTTGTCGATCATGCTAAGAAAAATTGCGAATTCCGTTGATCATTCTCGTAAAAATCGCGAATTTTCGATCGGCTTAGTAAACAGCGAATTTTGCCGATCGGCTTAGTAAACATTGTATACCGGGTGATCCAGAAGTTTCGGGAGTTTTGAAAAGTTAATAATTAGGAAACTATGTATAATACAAAGGTTCTGTTTTCAGATATATGCTCAGAAACATGTGGGATTTTTGTTTAGAATGAATTTTTTTAAATATATATAGTTACCATTTTTAGCAACAGGTGGCGCTGTTGTACCTATACCATGCGTTATATAGACACATGAGTTCATTGCGAAACTTCTTTTCTATGATATTGATGAGATTTCGTTTTAAGGGTGGTTTGTGTTCAAACATTTTTTGTAAGGTAAATGAAATTGCATTGTAAGGGAAATTTGATACAAAATTTCATGAGAAACTGCAGTGTTTAAACATTGTCTAGACTATGTTTAGACATATCTTTGCGTGTCGCGTTGTTTTCATATCGTACAATACGTCAAGTTAAAACTGCAAAAGAATCGATGGTCATTGCAAATGTGAAATGCTATGGTAAGCAAGGTTTGAGAAAAAGGCTCATTGGAAGATCGTAATAGAAACAAGAGATCCCAAAAATCTGTTACAATCGTAAATTAGGTAGGATTCTATGCCAATACTCTGTAGAAATCACCAGTTCATGGTGAGTGCAGTAAACTTGTGATATCACGATGAACTGAAATTTCTTCTGGAATTTCTTTCTGCTCTGAGGATACTGTGCACGCTGTTTTGCATCGGCTTACGGCGGTACTTATAAGCCATGAGCGTCATGATTAAACTTTGTAACCCTTGGACACTAATTCGTTCTTTTAAATGAGCTGTATCATACTATAAAACAATACTATCAATTTTAGCGCCACCTGCTGTTAAAAAGTGCAACTATCATAATATGTTTTTTTCATCGAAAAAAAACAAATCCCACAAGTTTCTCAGCATTTCTGTGAGAACCGCATACTTCTATTGTTTATGGTTTTCTAATTATTAGCATTTCAAAAGTCCCGGGACTTCTGGATCACCCGGTATTTTGCCGATAGGCTTCGTAAAAATTGCGAACTTTGCCGATAATGAGAAGAAAAAAATCAAGAATTTCATCAATCAGCTTTGTAAAATTGCGCATTTCGTTGATTGGCTTCGTAAAAACCGCTATTCTCATTGATCAGGCACGGAAAAATTGTGAATTTTCTCGATTGGCTTCGTAAAAATCACGAATTTTCTCGATCCTGCAATAAAAAACAGAGAATTTCGTCGATCAGCTTCATAAAAATCGCTCATTTTGTCGACCAGCTTTGTAAAATCCCGCATTTCGTTGATAAGCTTCGTAAAAATCACGAATTTTGCCAATCGGCTTCGTAAAAATCACGAAATTTGTCGATCAGCTTAGTAAAAATCTCAAATTTCCTCGATCGGCTTCGTAAAATTTGCGAAATTCGTGATCGACTTTGGAAAAATAGCGAATTATGTTCATGAGGCATGAAAAAGTTGATAATTTTGTTGATCAGCCATGGAAAAATCGAAAACTATAGATTCATGCTACGAAAAATCGTGAATTTTGTAAATTGGCTTTGTAATAATCACGACTTTTGTCGATCATTCATAAAGTTCACATTTTTTTCGGCACCAGCCACTTATGTTTCTTTTCTAGCACTTTTAAGTTAAACAAATTTTACTCTCTTGAATAAAGTCCAGAAATATTATTACATAATGAAAATTATACTTGCTATTATAGTTGTATATACAAACATGAAAACTGCCGATATATCCTTACCAACTGAATTGGATATTTTGATTGGGTAAGCGAATTTAAAAGGGTCCTCTTCCCCCCGCTCTTCTACTCCACTCTGAAACCTTTTTTTTTTTTTCGATTATAGGCCACCGATCACCTCTTCGAAATCGAATTCTCTCCATGTTATTGATTTGGCCCTCGACCACCCAGACATACTTGTAAGTGGCCCTTCTCTTCAAAAGGTTGTGCACCCCTAGCCTATGAAGTATTTCTGCTT
Organism: Maratus speculifer; assembly: GCA_964019185.1. Lineage (NCBI taxonomy): Eukaryota > Metazoa > Arthropoda > Arachnida > Araneae > Salticidae > Maratus > Maratus speculifer. Next base: position 31,565 of record CAXHSM010001466.1, on the reverse strand, counting down.
TGCATGTTTTGCAATCAAGCTGTAACATTTACATTTAATTTTATGATTAACATTTAACCAATTTTGTTTAAACATATCTCTATTCTTTTTATGATAAAATACTGAAATCTTGTACATGACCTTATTAGTGTATAGGGCAAGTTTTACACATTAGTTTTTTTAATAGAAGCCACATAAAAATTAAAATTTGTATTTCTTCAAATTTAAACGATTTCATAAAATTCTGTACCTTTTTTAAATAACATTCTAATTTATAATATGTCTATGATCAATATTTAAGGATATAAAAGCAGAGGTCAATCTTTTCGAGACCACTGTGTATACCTTCTAGATTTTAAAATAAATTCCACAAACTACTGTTTCTCAACTAATGGTGTATTAATTCAGGGGTGCAAAAGTCTAGGTGCCAGCAGGCAGTCTCTCACCATTAAAAGTTAAAAGGTTTATTCGCTTAATATTAAATAGCATTCTTATAATAATTTTAAACAAAATATTAGATGAAAAATAATAAAATAAATTTAGTTGTGAAAGACTGCCTGCTGGCACCTAGATTTTTGCACCCTTGTGTATAACCGCTGCAAAAATAGCATATAGTCGGGTTTTTTTTTTCCTTTTTTAATTCATTTAAGACTAGAACACCAAAGTTGTTAATAATTATGTGGGAAAGAAATAAATGCTTGGGTAGATTTTAAGTTACCATCCATTATTATCATCCATTTTTTAAGAAAGGATGTTGTCATGGTGATACTTAAACTACACATCCTGAAAAAGGTTAATTAAAAATTTAAAGCAATAATTATAAACATGTAAAACTTATTTTAACAGACAAAAAGCATGTTTATAGCAAATCATACTAACGATTCCAATGAAAATAAAGTTGTAAAAATATATATCTGTAAGCCACATATTTAATCCCACCAATTACAGTAAAAGCCCAATATAATATATAGCTGCATTATATCAATACCTGTCTATAACATATCAATAATGAATAAATTTTCTTTAGAAGATGTAAATTACATCCATACAATACACTTATTCATATATGATATATAAAATCACATTATATTAGACTTCTATTGTATTGATCATACTAACTTAACTCCAAACCAAGTAACGTGACATTTTATACTTGAGTTATTATTGTAGTTCCTTAACATTTGTGCATTTTGAGAGCTGCTGAGCATTTTATTATAAAAGCAGAAAGTTTCATATTACATATCAATTTCAAAAGCGATAATCCACATATCATAAAAGCAAACAGGCACTTATCAGTGATTAATTTTAGTTAGAATATTTCAGTTGATTTTGCAATAAAAGTTTTGATTTCAAAGGAAAATTTTTTTATATACACTTATTTACTCCATTTATTTTAACTAAGAAATGTTTACACACATGATATATATAAATGCAATGTGCAATGTTAAGCATTTTTCTTCTTGTAATTTTATACTATGTTTTGATGAAAGCAAATTATCACACAGCAAATTTATTTGTTAACAAATTTCAAGTGTAGGGAAGAGGGAGGGGGGGATAAAGCTACAAAATGCACAATGTCTTCACATTTAAAACCCTTAATTTCTTATTCTCAGATTTCTCAATAATACATATTTACAACTTTTTCAATGGTAGTAAAACTTATATACAAATCCTTAAAATTAAAGCAATCACTCATTTTGAAAAAGAGAATTACTTAATTTAAAATGAGATAAAGAACTCACCTAACTAAACTTGTTTTGTATATACATCTTCAAAGTTGTTATATACAGAAATGTTAAAAGCTATAAAATGAAAACAGTGAATCAGTGAAACTAAATAAATGTTAAATTAAAATATTGTCCATTAATTTAGAAAGAATCACAGACAAATATAAAATGTGGTGTGCATTTTTGGAAATTTTACCTCTCCACCAATTCTAAAGAACATCTATTTATAATTTTGTACTAAAAGCTAGCAGAAAAATTTAACAATTTTGAGAGTGAAGCTGCAAATGCTTCATCAAGTTACTTCGGAAATTGAATTTTTTCCCACAAAACTCACAAAGGTGAAGAAATTTAGTCCGATGTATATTTTCATGTTCTTTTAGTTTATATCTAGACGAAAGGGTTTTCTTACAGTATTTACATTTGTAATAATTTGAGATCAAATGCATATGAGCATGGTACCGGAGTAATGTGCAAGAGGCAGAAAAGGTTTTGTTACAATAGAAACAAGAGTAACTCTCTTTCCCAAAATGAGTATTTTTGTGATCAACAACTGCTTTCCATGAGGTCAACTTAATTTTACAAATTGAACACATAAAATTGGTCACTAAACGATTTGAGTGTTTTAGAACATCATGATGCTTTTCCTCATAGTGACATGTAAGGAAGTACTTTCGACAGAATTTATAGCTACAAACAGTACAAGTATAGTCCATTTTTTCAGTATGCTGGAGGGAATGAGCATATAAAGCATCTGCAGAAGAAAAACACTTGTTCCCACAGTTCTGACAAGAATATGTGCCTAGTTTAACATGAGAAAACATATGAGTTCTAATTTTGCTTTTACGGGATTCATGAAGAATAGTGCCACATATTAAACACTCGTCATCAATGAAATATTTAAAAAGTGGACGCACAAGTTTTCCTTTCTTTTTAATCAAATGTTTCTTCTTCGTAGCTTCTCGAATCTTTTTTAAGTTCAGATGCAGAGTTATATGAGGCTTTTCAAGATGTGTGCTTTTTAGGACATTTTGCACATGAGGTATCTTTTGTAAAGGAATGTTTTTAGGAACAGAGAAGGCAAATTTTCTATCATATTCCTTTTCTCGACAACAATTCAACGCAGAATCTAAACTAGATAGAGGGATTAATCCTGGTATTTTTAAATTTTCTAAATTTTTGGTTTTTCCGAGACAAAACGTTGTTTCCAATAAAAACTTTGCACCACTACTTGGATCCATCACAATACATTTATGAACTTCAACAGGTTTCCCAATTTCATTGGGTTTGAGTAAATTAGGTGCATCTTCAAACTGGGCATTTAACGGAAATATTCTTGTAACAACTGTAATCACAGACATAATCTCTTCTAAAACGAATACTGTGTTTCACTGTAGAAATGGAATAAATTACCGAAGATTAACCAATGATATGGCATCACAGCTTTTCAAATGTAAGCTTCCGGTAAATGAAAAAGACCTATAAAAAATTTTTAAGTATCACTACAAATAATACTTTATACATCTATAGCAATTTCAGAGAATTGTTACACATGACTAGTTTCATACTTACATGAAGAAAATGTTTAAACAAAAAATATGGATGATACCTAGATTTTTTAAACAGTTCTTTATAAAAACAAAGTAGTTAAGTAAGAATAATTTAATATATAATAGACCAGGAGGCAGCAGTACAGACAATCATCTCACTGAGTTTACGGCTGAAATTTCAAAATTAATTAAAAGTCCATTCGCATATTAACACTCAATCGGTCTGCAAAGTCATATCTTGGTGTAAAACACCTGAAAACCTGTTAGCTTCTGACTCTTAAGGCCCCTGTCCTTGCTCGAGGAAACGCTTGCGAGCTAATGCTATTCCTATGGGGAGGCATATTTCTAATAACTCTTTTGCATTTTGACATTTTTGAATAATTTTTTTTTGCATTGGATAGTTGAGGTGCATGCCGACAGCGCACCTTTTTTACTTTTTCGATTTTGGTTGCAGATATTTTTTTGGTTTCGAAACTGAAAGTGCTTTTTAAAAAAATATCTGCAACCAAAATTGAAAAAGTAAAAAAGATATGCTGTCTGGATGCACCTCAGCTATCCAATGCAAAAAAAAAAAAATTATTCAAAAAGGTCAAAATGCGAAAGAGTTATTAGAAATATGCTTCCCCATAGGAATAGCATTAGCTCGCAAGCGTTTCCTCGAGCGAGGACAGGGGCCTTAAGTTTATCATTGTTTTTCGTTTTTCCCTGCCTCCATTCCTCTATGTTTTCATACCTTTGGGTGCAGGAAAATACAATGGTAAACCTACGGATCAACCACTAAAATAGGGTTTTTCACCAAGATATGATTTGTCAGACCGATTTCATTTTAATATGTGATTCGAGTTAACTAATTCTGTAATTTCCCCAGCCGTGAACTCGATGAGGTGATTGTTTGTGATGCTGCCTCCCAGTCTATAAGGTAGTTTTATTTTTCAAATAGGGCATAAAGAAAATATAGCTGCATTAGTTCATTATTCCAGAAAACTGATAAATGAATTTCAATGTAAGGGTTTTATTTATTTTTTTATTAGATCAAAGCTAATATCAGTTCTGTACCAAAGCATCTAATGTAGTAAACTGCTTACTTCCTGTCAGAAAGTGAAAAAACCTGATTATAGATGTTCACACATTAATTATTTTTTCTTTCAAGATTTTCTTTTACCGATTAATAGGTGATTAAAAGAAAAATGACAATTTTGCAATTTTGAGAATAAATTTTCCAAGACAATATAATTCATACTATGATGATTCATTGAAATATATAATAAAATAATGTATTGCAGATTTTAAAACATCAAAATGGTGCTGTAAGGTTGTAAGATTTTTCACTTTAAAAATGGAAGATATTTATTGACACTAGTTTGCTATGAAATTACTGTCATTTTCTATATCCTATGAAATTATGTTGAATCTGCCAATAATGCCTTCTTTAATCTCCCCAGTCCTGATGTCGCCTAGAGGACACACTAAAGAACACTCTTTAAATTAATTTAAATCATGCTAAAATTGTTAAAACTCGACTTTTTTAATAAATGCATGCATATCATAAGCATCTGATATAGACTTCTACATCTTTGGATATGTTTTAGAATAATTTTATACTAATTTTTTGTGGCCCCTCGTAATATTTGTCACAAAAAGTTAAAGATTTGCTAAAAAGAAAAAAAAAAAAAAATAATAATTTTTTTTTTTTTTTTTTTCAATTGTATTTTGAATTACATTATTCTAATAAGTTTTTAATTAATTTTGCAGTCCTATTTGTGTGTAAAAAAGGCATCAAAAGTGATTTGTTTTAAACAAATAAAAAAATTTAGACATGTTTTTAAAAAAAATTGCTGTACAATAAGCCTAAAGAATATACAATTTCTTGAGACATACAATCTGGCAATCCTATATTATGGTTAGAGAACAAAGATATACACACCGAAACCTTATTTAAATAATCTGTCAGTATTTTGTGAACACATATTAATTTAATTTCTAAAGTGTAACTGCCATGAATAAAATATATTTTCAGCAATGCTAAAATGAAATTTTTTAACACTGGAAAATTTCATTGGATTTCCTCTACATTATGCATTTAAAGCGATACTCCCCCCCCCCCCCCAAATATGGAGCTTGCCACTTTACTACAAAAATGCCAAAGAAAGAATTTTTAGTGCTAATTACTCAACTGGTGAGGATCATCACAATTATCAAAGATAAAACCCTTTCTTTAGCATATGAAAACTAGAGTCCAGTCTCAGCCATTATTAAGAGCACAGCACCCTATATTTTTTTTGTAAGCAAATTGTACTTTGCCCTTTTTAAAATTAACAAAATGCTGCTGGCATAATTTAATAGTAAAATGCACCAGCCTAGTGCGTACCTAAAGATTTCTGGTTAAAAAAAAAAATAATAAAAAAAAAAAAAACCTAAGAAGCCATAATTAAAAACAATAATTTTGAAGAGCCTTTTTGTAATAAAGAAAAAAAGAAAATTCAGATTTGTCGCTCATTTATTTGTCTATAGGCTGATGTGTAACAATAGTGATTCAGAGGAAAATGAATCATCAATTCAACATGGCATTTATAAGCAGAACATTGGCATATACCTATGGATAAAAGTGAAGTGGAGGATATACTAAGATATATGCCGTATGATCTCCTTTGAGAAGGTCAGTATACTTTGTTTCTCAAATAAAACACTCGTGAAAACTGTATCCATGAATGTTCATGACTAACGTATACCCTCTGCCTGCAGCATATATACCTTCTGTTTTCTACGACTACAACACTGCCCACAGGCTGAGCTAAGGGAATGGAAGTCCATCCCAAGACTGCAAGATTAGACTATTTAAAATTTTCTAAATTATGAAAGTTTATTTTTATTACTTTTAATAGGTCCTGAAAATTAGAAATTTTGAAAAATGCTAATCTTTTCATATTTTTTTCTTACTAGTAAATTTTTTTAATGAAATATTAGCATTTTTAACAGTCACCACTTAAAACAATATTTTGTTTTTATTTATCAGAGAGGATTAAGCCTCCAGAATTAGCCCCATCAAAAATTTTCAGAGTCTCTGCTCCACATTTTGCTGACTGCTTCCCCCCCCCTACCACCCAGTCTTTGCTCTGTATTAAGTCAACAGAAAAATATATGTCCAGGCTCGATACATCTCATCCATTTTAAATCGAATGAAAAAAAAAACAAAAAAAAAAAAAAAAAAAAAAACAACAACTTTAATCTGAGTTTATCAGACATTCTGGGGCAGATCAGGAAAATATAGATTCTTACAGCATGCTAGCCCGCTACAAATCTTAATCCTGGGTGTGTCGCTAAAGCAGAATCTTTCGTTTATATGTTAACTGTGACTTTCACATTGCTGTGTGAATTATAGATTATTCAAGAATTTTGAGACGAAATAGACAAATTCCATCTGATTCAAACTTTGATTTTAAAACAAAAACATGGTAAAATCTTAAATGTTACTTCAATTGAAACAAATATTGAATTAAATGCAGTGACAAAACATTCAATGAAGTTTAAAATGGAAAAACAAAACTAGAAAAGGTGGAACAATTATATTTACAGAAAAAAAGCAAGTATCAGTATCCACCTCCACCTTTCTCCCATAGTAAAAAATGTATATTTAATGTGCTACAAAATAATATCTAAATAGTGATAAGTAAATTTAATAAATAATCAACTTTCACACAGTTTGAATTTATCTAATATGTTCCTAAGATTTTCAACAGACCTTATCTAATTGCCAAATCAGAGTTAGGTTGTAGATTCGAAGATTGATAACATGGGATTCAATTATTAATAGATACATTTTTAATTATCAATTACTTACAATAAAAAAAATATTTCATATTGTAAGGTGTCTCATTGTATTAAAAATACTTTCAGCTATACAAAAGCACCAAAATAATAAATTAGGCGGCTCAATATTTCATTCCAAATGCAAGATATATATTGCAATTCTAATAACTTACCGATTATGTAAATCAAGGATTATAAACACAAGTACATTATGTGAGGAGCCTTAATTTGATAATAAAAATAACAAGAAATAAAGTTGTAAATATAATTCGATTGAAGAGGTATCTAAATGAAAATACTACTAACACATAAAAATCTGTAGATTTTAATATGCACACCACAAATGAAATTATTATATATTAGATCAATTATTGGAAAAATATAATTGTTAATATAATTAAGTTGCACACATTATTAAAAAGAAAACAATAACATTCTAAAAAAAATATAACAACAAAACCATCTTTATAAAGAAAAGCCAAATACGCTCCATTTTCAGATGACTAATATCCTCTAAAAATTGCTAAATAATTCTTGCATTCAATCCTTTATATGAGAAGAGAAAAAACACTGACAAAAAAAAAAATATATATACATATATTTAATACCTACTAATATTTAAATTTTGGCATAACTACTGCTTTTATACATTTTTTTTTCTTTTTTTAGAAAATGCATACAATTAGAAAAAATGCTACTCCCACCAAAAAATGCTACACCCCAATGCTACCCCCCCTTCCCCCCCAAAAAAAAGAAGCATGCTGTTATATGTCTGAAAAATTGTCTGAAATAATATGATAGAATAGAACATTAACAAACAATAAATAAAATCGTTACTTACGTATTAACGCCACCGCAGCAGAAGTTGCACTAATGCGCCGAAAAAGAGCAATGTTGTTGTTCGCATGTGCACACTTATCTTTTGGATTCCTTGTTGCTGTGTTGTTTGCTGATTTTTGACGCCATCTTTTAGTACTTTTTTACTGATGCCATTTTTTTGTGCGCATGCTAACAAGATTGTTCTTTATTAACGCATTAGCCCAACTTCTGCTGCGGTGGCGTAAGTACCATAAAATCACATGAAAGCATAACTACTCATAATATTTTGTATAACAAATATGATTTTTTCTGAAATTACACTTGTTAGCAAGAATTTTCATTAGCGAACTCAAACAATATTTCCAATCCAATTTAAATGAAATGCAGCTTAGTGTCACAAAACCATAAAATTATGCATATTTCATAATATATTTCACAATTATATCTCAGTATTATGAATTACCATATGCATGAATGTATTCATTCAAAGAATAAATGTGTGCATGAATCATGCAAGCATGCATATGTGTACTCTTTTAAACAGCAAGGAACTTTCCAAAACTTTAATTCAACAAATTTTATTTGGAGAACATTTTTATTATTGTTTGTTTTATTCCTTTCATTATTTTATATAGTTATGTACTAAACACTCTTCAAACATTGAATCCTTCCCAAATTCCCTTTCAATATTATTCATTCTGTGGCTTAATCTTTCCATATTGACATGTAAGAATGTTTCCGTGAATGCTTTGGTGTATTACATTTTGTCATAATTCAATTAAATATAATTTTTTAGAATTTGTAATATTCATGGAGCTATGTAATATAGAATTTAAAAACACATTTTTAATGCATAATTTATATTCTTTTCAATTTTTATAATTTTTTCCCGACATATGTCTTCACAGTTGATTTCTAGCAGTTATAGAGACTTATTTATTTGAAAAATTTAATAGAAATTTATAACTTTTTTTGAAGAAAATATTTATAAATGTATTAAAAATAAATTAATCTAAATTTAAAATGAATTAGTTGTAAATTAATCTTTAAAAATATAAAAGCTGGCCCTTTTTAAGTGGCTAAAAGCCGGCATCCTTGCTATATGTCAAAATTGATCCTAGAATTACAATTATAAGAAATGTATATTTTTTAAACTTTAAAAATGAAGGAACATTGTATACCTTGAAACTAAAAAGATAATGAGTTTTGACTTGCGAGCGAGCAGTAATTAGCTTTAACATCTTAGGGATGCCATGGATGTGCAATAATGCTTAAAATACAAAAAAAAAGCGGTGACGGGACGCAAAAAAAAAAAAAAAAGACTTTTATGCATCCTGTGAGACGCGTAATTTTGTCAAAAGATTTGTGGAAAAAAATGGCTAATTTTGTCTAAAAATTGAAATAAAATGGCAAATTTTATCAAAGAATTTGTGAATAGCGGCAAATTTTGTCACAAAATCGCGATAAAAGGACAGATTTCACCAAAAGAACGCGGAAAATGGCAAATTTCATATAAAAATCACAATAAAACAGCAAATTTTGTCCAAAAAATTGCGATAAAACAACAAATACCGTTAAAAGATCCGTGAAAAACAGACAAATTTCAAAAAATTCATGAGAAAATGCAAATTTAGTCAAAAATTCCTGGGAAAAAAAAATGGCAGATTTCATCAAAAGATAGCGAAAAAACAAATTTTGTCAAAGGGACATGGAGAAAAAATATTAATGCCGAAAGTGAACTAATTTTCTTGCTTCCAAATTTTTTTTTTTTTTTTTTTTTTTTTTTGCTGCTCCAAAAACAGATTTTCCTGCTTCACAATTAGTATTCGACTGCTCCAAGTCTTTCTGAGTAAATGTCATTTCTGAAAACACCCATTCTTTAACCCTTTGAGCTCTGATGGGTAAATTTCTCCAAAATTTCAAATGTTACATTGACACCAGTATTTTGCAAAGAAAAAATTTGCTTTACGAAATACACAAAAAAATGCATTAAAGCATTTTCAATTAAATTTGGTCGAATATTCTGGTGTAATTGAGACATTTCAAAATTAAAATTAAGTGGTATAAAATTCAACCATCAGAGCTCAAAGGATTAAATAAAAACATACCCCTTTAGTCAAAAAAGGTTTTTTTTTTCAGCTAAAATGTCTTTTTCAATAAATCAGTATTTCCTCGTTTTATAAAAGAAAAGTGAACAATAGTGATACTTGTTGTCTTCTACATTCAAATATTCAATATTTTATAGTTAAATTTCTATCTTGCACATTTTTTTTAGCACATTAACTTTTTTTTTTTAATAGCTTAAAAAAAATAATATTGGTTTTAATTATTTATTATTATTAAAACAATTATTTCATTTCATTTTTCTTTTGCAAATGAACAAGTTTAATTTTTGCATCTAAATATATGACTTAAGTGGGGACCCCGCTTTTGTAAAAAAAAGGACTCAAAATTTTAGAAGTCCTGGGTACCCAGGATTTTAAGTCCAGCAGCATCACTGCATCTTTATTATGAATCACCAGTGATGTCGCTGGATTAGAAAAATCCTGTGTCCGTGAGACTCAGGATGTCTATAATTTTAAGTCCCTCTGTTTACAAAAGCAGGTCCCCACTAATAATAAGTCATTCTAGACACAAAAATCAAACTTGTTTGTTAGAAAAGAAAAATGAAATGCATGAATTACTGTTTTAACAATAATGAATGAATAATGAAAACCAATATTATTTTTAACTATTAAGATAAATTTTCTTTACTTTTAAAAAAATAAATGTGCAAGATGCAATAAAAATTTAATTATAAAATAATGCTTATTTAATGTAGAAGACAAGTATCACTACTGTTTGCATTTCTTTTAAAAAGAGGCAAGATGGATTTATTGAAAAAGACAAAAAGTTTCTGTTGAAAAAAAAGAATATGTTCATTGGGTAAAGGGATACTTTTTTGCTTAATGAATGGGTGCTTTCAGGAGTCACATTCACTGAGAAAGATTTGGAGCAGGAAAATAAGTTTTTATACAGAAAATTCCACTTGTGGCAATAACTTTTCTTTTTCATGCATCTTTGACGAAATTTGTTTTTTATATCCAATCTTTTTATGAAACAATTTTGCCATTTTATCAATATTTTTTGAAAAAAATTGCCATTTTTTCAGCAATCTTTGGACGAAATCTGCCATTTTAATCTCAATCTTTTGACAAAATTTGCCTTTTTTTTCAAGATTTTTTGTGAATTTTTTTAATGAAATTTGCCGGTTATTTGCAATTTTTTAAAGAAATCAATTGTTTTTTCTCATTAAGTTTCTTCCTACAATCTATTTAATAATTCAGGTTTTTTTGTGATATTGCGATTTCGATTAAATCTGCTGGGGTATTTTTTCAAAAAATTTAATGAAATTAGTCATTTTTTCATGATTTTTTGACAAAATTTGCTGTTTTTTTCTTTTTTGTGACTTTTTAAAGGAACCTGTTGGTTTTCTTTTTTTTTTTTTTGCAAGTTTTGTTGGAATCTACTGTATTAAAAATTTTTTTATCTTCTTTTTTTTTTTTTTTTTTTTTTTGAAGAAATTTGCCATTTTTTGGTAAATTTTTTTGAAGATATTAGCCTTTTTTCGTGATTTTTTGAAAATTATGCCTTAGTTGCAATTTGTTAACGAAAGTTGCCGTTTTTCACAAACTTTTGATGAAATTTCTTCCCACGATCCTTTGACAAAATTATGCATCCCATGGGACTCGTAATAGCTATTTTCTTCCGTTCTGTCTCTGGTTTATTGCGCAAATTATGTGCCGTAGCGCGTCCACAGCATCACTGATGACATTGAAGTAATACAAATCTTAATATTACTAACCAACAAACAAATTCTATAGATCATTACTAGATAAATGGATGATTCTAAGTTATATATATAAAAAAATACAGCAAATTTCCTGAAACATTACAGTAGAGATGTAGGTGGAAGAAATCCCTTACTGCTGCTAAATATATATTTTTTTTTTTTTTTTTTTTTTTTTACAGGTCATCTAACTCTTGTTTTTGTTTAAGTTAATTTCAGACTGAGTGTAGATTTCTGCAAGCTGGATTCAGATTAATGATCAAGCTAATTTTTCAAAAGTGAAATTATTTCATATTAAAAATTATACTTAAAATATCAATAATAGATATTTATGTGTGTGTGGTTTCTAAAAGAAACCTTTTTCATGCCTTTTTGGCAAAATTTGCACTTTTTCTGCAGAATTTTGATGAAATTTGTACTTTTTCTGCAGAATTTTGATGAAAATTGCACTGTTTTTGTGGATGTTTGACGAAATTCACACTTCTCCCATGATCCTTTTATGAAAACCACATGTTTTTGAGATCCTATGATAAAACTCACATTTTTTTCTATGACCCTTCATATTTTTTCTGTCATTCTTTGAACAATTAATTTTTATCCAATCCCCAGTGGCAGAACTATTTTCAAATGTCTGCAACACTAATAATATTTTAAAAAATAGTCTGCAAGATGCAATGTTTTATATTATATGTATTATGTCTATTCTTTGTGCTAATGTAGTGCTAATTAATTTTGGCAACATATGTGTAAACTATTTTAATCATTAAAAATAAATAAATAAATAAAAAGAAAAAACAAAAATCCATTTTCGGCAATATATATATGTTTTTTTGTTGTTGTTGCTATTTTTTGGTGAAATTTGTGGGTTTTTTTCTCAATCTTTAGTCGAAATCTGTTGTTTTTTACGGGATTTTTTGACAAAGTTTGCTATTTTTTTACAATATTTTGATAAAATCTGTCGTTTTTCGGAATTTCTTAAAGAAATTTGGCATTTTTCGTGATTTTTTGACGAAAGCTGTTGTTTTTTTCGGGATAATTTGATGAAATTTGTTGTTTTTCACAATCTACTGACAAAATCTATCGGTTTTTTGTGGGATTTTTTAAAAGAAATTTGCCATTTTTTTCACAATATTTTGGTGAAATCTGTCTTTTTTGCATGAACTTTTGATGAAGTTTGCCTTTTTTATGAATTTTTTGATGAAGTCTGTCATTTTTAAGTTGTATTTTAATGAAATTTGCCTTTTTTAGCAATGTTATGATGAAATTGTCCCCACGATCCTTTTTAAAAGTCTTCGTGATTTAAAAAAAAATTGCTGTTTTTTTTTGTGATACTTTGATGATAGTTGCGTTTTTTCTTGCGATCTTTGAATGAAATTCGGGCTTATTCTGTGATATTTAGATGAAGTTATGCATTCCACGGGACGCATAAGAGCTGTTTTTTGCACCCCATCACCCAATGTTGAATTCAGGGGGTGGCTCAGGGAAGACACTCACCCCTGGAAATTTTGCGTTTTCAATGGTCAAAAAATGCTATTTCCCTAGTGCGTAACTTTCGCGCTATAGCACATCCGTGGCATCGGCAAGTCTGCACTCTGCAGGTAAGTCTGCGATGCCCGTCGTGCACATTTTGCCATAGGGTCCAATCATGTGACGATTTTTTTTTTTTTTTTTTTTTTTTTTTTTTTTTTTTTTTTTTTTTTGTGGCTTTGCACTTAAGTTTAATGTTTTTTCTATAAGCCATTGCCAAAACTCATTTCTTGTGCGACTGATTAATTTTACATTTTTTTTTTTTTTTTTTTGTGATACTTTGATGAATTTTTATGTTTTTTTTTGTATCCTTTGGCCAAATTAATGATTTTTTGTGATCCTTTGATAAAATTAGTGAGGTTTTTTTTTTTTTTTCTAACAACCCTTTGACAGGGCTCGAAAAATAGCGTTCCCGGGATCCCGGGGAACCCAGAAATAATTTCTGGGAACGTATATTTTTTCACTCAGGTTCCCGCCCAGGAACCTATAAAAAATCGCCATGGTCGTCAACGATGCTGCGCATGCGTTATATCGCGTAAATCACGCAAAAATATAGCCCTTGAGCGGTCCGTGGAATGCATAATTTCGTCAAAATATTACAGAAAAAGCCCGAATTTCGTCAAAAAATCAGAAAAAACGGCAAATTTCGTTAAAAAATGACAAACTTTGTTTAAAAAATCACTAAAAAATGGCAAATTTCGTCAAAAAATCGCATTCAAACGGCACTTTTCGTCAAAAAATATTGAGAAAATAACAGCATACCTGCCAACATGTCAATTTTGAAATCCTTACAATTTTCGCGATGCATTCCATATGCTTAAAAATGGATAACATGCAAAGCAAATGCATAATATGCAATGCAAAAAGCAGTGTTTCCCCCAGGACAAGGGCGCACAGGCCTTCGACCAGTAAATTTTTGAAAAGAAATGTTCCCCTTATTTTTGGCATTAATTCTGTATCTTTAAGAATTTAAATAAGAAAAAACCTTCTGCTAACATTTACCGGTGGACGTTTCCCTGAAGGCCTGTGCGCCCTTCTCCTGGGGGAAACACTGCAAAAAGTAATATCATTTCATAGGAATATTTTCTATGCTACTTTTATATTTACAGTAAAGCATCGTTTATACGACGTTTACATTTATACGACGTTTTAATGTGGTCCCGATTCATTCCTATTCATTTTAATCTAAAAATATATCTTTTATACGACGCCGAAAATCGTTTATACGTTGTTTTTTCGATTTTGTGTAGGTTCATTTTTGTTTATTTTTCTTGTGTATTTTACAATTTTACGAGCGAGCGGAAGTTGGCAGCTATGAATGACACAAAAGAGCGTGTTTAAATGCACTCCACATTATAAAAATGTGGGATGGTGTTCGATTAGTCTGAAAAATCAGCTTACGTGTAACAAATTACATTGGGAGGAGTCATTCTTATTTCGGGGATGGTCAGCTTTCCCGACCTGTTTTAAGTTGCAAATAGACTATCCTTCTAACTGTTATCAATATTGGCGACTTCTAGTTGGCCACGCCGGACTGTTTTATCTTTGACTTTAAATAGAAAGGAAGCGATGTACTGCAAATGAGGAACCTTTCGGTGAAACATAAATAAAAGTACGCATATTTAAATTGCTTACAAATCCCACCACCCCTTTTTTTTTTCTTGAATAATTTACAAATTCATGCAAATCCTCACGTTAAACATTAAAATTAAGTGAAAACAAAATCAATTCTAGTTTGGAAGTGAAAATCCATTATACGTCGTTATTGTTTATACGACGTTTTTCGGTAGTCCCTTCGGCGTCGTATAAACGATGCTCTACTGTATTACTATTTTGAAGAAAAAAATATAAGATAGAGCAAGAAAATATTTTTGCAATTTCATACTTTGGAAACATGTTTCCAAAAAACTGTCCTGTATGTTGATTTGTAATAGATAAGGTCAGGTTAAATTTACAGCAAACTTCCAGAAAGGTTACAGCAGTTAAGAAGGTGGGAGAGGGAGTATACCTACGGCCATTAATTAAGCATTTTTATTGAATATCTTTAATGAAATGCACATTTTTTCAGCGATACTTTCACAAAATTCGCGTTTTTTTATGCGATCTTTTGATGAAATCTGCGTTTTTTCAACGATCTTTTGATAAAATCTACATTTTTTCAGCAATTCTTTGACAAAATTCACTGTTTTCCACGACCCTTTCAAGAAATAGCGCGATCTTTTTACGAAATCGGCATTTTTTCCACCATCTTTGGACGAAATCGGCGTTTTCCTGTGATCTTCCTACGATATTTTAGCAAAATCGGTGTTTTATCGCGAACTTTTATCGAAATCGGCGGTTTTTCCGCGATCATTTGACGAAATCGGCGTTTTTCCCGCAATTTTTTGGTGAAATCGGCATTTTTTTCAACGATCTTATGACATAATTTGCTTTTTTACGCGATTTTTTCTCGAAAACGGCGTTTTCCCCCGTGATTTATGGTGAAATCTGCGTTATATTCGCAATCTTTAGGCGAAATCAGCGTTTTATCTGCAATATTTTGACGAAATCGCCAATTTTTCCGCGATCAGTACACGAAATTCCTGTTTTTCAGCGATCTTTTGACAAAGTTCGTTGACAAAAACATTGACAAAATCATCGTTTTCCCACAAATATTGACGAAATGTGTGCTTTTTCGGCGATCCTTTCACGAAATTCGAATTTCTCCGCGATTGTTTTTTCCGTGCGCAAAACCGTACAATTGTACTGTTCATCCGTACAACCGTACACTTAGAACAAAATCCGTACATTGTACGGTCAAACCGTACAAGTTGGCAGCTATGTAACAGATTTCGACAAAAGATCACGAAAAAGGCCTGAATTTCGTCAAAATATCGCGGAAGCAACGCAAATTCAATTAAAAGATCGCGAAAAAAACGGCAGATTTCGTAAAAAAATCTCAAAAAAACGGCAAATGTTGTTAAAAAATATATTGAAAAACGATAGGTTTTGTTAAAATATCGTAATAAATCGGCAGGTTACGATAAAAGATCGTAATAAAACGCCAGATTTTGTCAAAAGATCGCGAAAAAACAACAAATTTCGTCAAAATATTCGCACATAAATTTTATTGGGAATCTACATTTTTCATCTGGGAACCTATACTTTTCATGTAGGCTCCCAGCTGGGAACCTCAACATTTTTTAAATTTTCGAGCCCTGCCTTTGATAAAATTAGTGTTTTTTTACGATCCTTATGATCCTTTGATAAAATTAGTGGGGTTTTTTTTACGACACTTTGACGAAATTTAATTTTTTGGTGACCATTTGTTGAAATTAGTTTTTTTTTTTTTTTTTTTTTTTTTTTTAAGGTTTGAATTTTTGAACTGATGACTGATATTTTTTTCTTTTCAGAACTGAATAGAACCATAAATTTTCAGGAAATTCAAAATGGAAACAACCCTGATTAGATGCTTGAATTGCATGAAAAATTATAACATCAATTCAACCATTTGCATAAAATTTGACACATAACAAAATTAGAAATAGGTGTAAAATTATGGGAGAAAATTTCTTATAAAATAGGAAAATCCTGCACAACAGAAAATGCTATGCAGAATTTTTTCTATTAAATTCATCGAGTAAGCCAATTTGATGATCAAGAATCAGTAAAATTTCAAAAAATGAGAACATCATTGCCACAATTTAAATGAGTGGTACATAAAAGTACACCTTTTTTTCTTGACAATGTGATAAATAAGAATAATATTTAGTTGACTGATCTCTCATAACTTTACTTTGGAAAAAAAAAAAATTCATGAAGTGATAGTTAATTAAACATCAGACTTGGAACAAAACTTTAACTTTCATCAAATTTCATTTAGATGTCCAAGGTGCAGAACTATTAATGAACTACTTCTATTTAATATTTTTTTAAGCATCATTAAAAAAAATTGATATTAAGTATCAGGTTATATTACTGTTGTTACTAAAGTAATAATTCAATTAAATTTTACCCCCCCCCCAAATAATTGATTATTATTATTATTATTTTTTGGTGCTAATTTAAAACACTGATACCCCTGAGAACGAATTTTTCGAATTGGCTTATTTATTCATATTTCTTTTTTAATAAATATAAAATATGCAATAACATAATAATGCACTAATATAGATCAGATTGCATTGCAGTCAACAAACGAAATTCTGAATAAAATTGCATTTTTCAATCAATACATCGCTGTATTAAGAATTCTTCAAATTTATTTGCTTTGTTCTTTACTTTTTAATCACTATTACAAACAATTAGCTTAACCCTCGATTATTTAAGCAGAAAAAGAAAAGGGAATGCTTACCTCAAAAAAATAATTATTTTGAATAAAATTAGATAATTTATTTCTAGAAATAGTCACGCTCGATATGAATCGATCGAAATAATATGCCATCTTTACGATCGATGTCAACATGGACGCACGGCGAGGAAGATGCTCAGGCCAAAGATCTTTACTTTGTTCAATGAATATAATTAAAAATAATATTTCTGATAATAACATGCCGGATAAAAAACGTTCTATACAAGAATTGCATAGCATAAACGCATGAAGTATTTATGAAAAATGAGCTTTTAGAAAAACTATTAAAACCCAAAACTATCATAAGAAATAATGTGTCTAGGAAAACTAACAGAGAACCAAATTAAAATTTCCAAAAACTGGTTACCGAGAGACAATGAAAAACTTTGTGATACATATAGTAAAAACAATTCAAATCTGAAACAAAACAAATAGATAAATACTGCAGTTTACACACCTTTGACTAGAGAAAAGGAAAACTTGCATTTCTAACAACCGTCATCACTTCCACTCCAACACCAACAACCAAGCTGCTAACTGCTAACAACAACGCAAGGAACAAGCAAAGCCGCAATCCAAGGGCTTTGGCTTTGCCGCAACCGCACCAGGAACATAGCCTACTATAATACTAGTAAAAGCCTGTTTATTTGAGATTAATGTATGAAGTCTCCCGCCAGAGGACGCTGATACCTTGCCCAAGTTAATCAGACCAATCATGTAAACCCTGAACCAAAACAATGACACGTGTGCAAACATGTGCACAGAACAGAAAGCAGCTTATTCAATGCTAATTTGGGCAGGGTTTGCGTCACGTGAACTTACACGTGGTTCAATGAAATGGTTCAGGGTTTGAAGCTGTTGCCAGCTTCACTTTTCCGGCGGTTTTTCGCGAAATGGCTCGGCTGGTAGTATTGTAGTAGGCTATGCCTGGAAGGAGAATCAGCTAATATCTAGACGATAATAGCTAGTAAACTCGGTTCACAAGCAACCAATCACAGTTAGTAAAAGTAGTGAGTTCGCCAATGCGCCAAAAAACGAAAATATATCGCGCAGTGACCAGGGATCCATCTCCGAGTAAAAGTGCTATTACACGTAAAAATTCCAAGCGACAAAAATCGCCTGCGTTTTTTGGTGTTCTTAGCATTTCATTGGTTGTTCGAGAAGAGTCTTTACCATCATTTGGATTTCCAAGCATTTAATTGGCTGTTGCCGGCGACTCGCTTCGTTCCACGCGTCAAAGACGCGCCGACAAAAGAGAATCGCGCGCTACCAAGCGACTCCCTTTGTCCCATAGGATTACATGGAGACGCCTGCGATTTGACACCTGCAGCAGCGCATGTGTAATAGCACCTTTAGGAGTAGAGCAGTGGCGTAGCTAGGATGGGTGACACCCGGGGCGGATGTAAATGGTGTCATCCCCATTCATCATGGTGTCCCCCCCCCTTCTGATCCGGCATATTTTTTCAGTCACAATACTACGTTATTATAACAAATGATCATACCATTCCTTATTTACCTTTTGTTCTTCTGCATAATAAATAAATAAATAAATAAAACAAAATAAAAATGAAAATAAATAAAATAAAATAGGATCGACTCATTACTCAACCCATAATTCGCATAAGTCAGTATGTCGAAGAAATTTTTTTTTTAATTTTCTTTTGCTACCCACTCATTGGATAGGTAGGTTTTTGTTTCCTGATGCATGTCTTATTTAGATACATCATTCTGTATAAAATTGCGCATTCTCAAAGAAAAGAACTAACTCTATTGCGTCGTGCGCCAAAAATTTCATTTTATTCAGAATTACTTTCCAAAATCTAATAAGATTATGTGTATATATTTGCAAATAAAGATTGGGTCTCACCCCTTAGAGGGTGATACCCGGGGCCGACCGCCCCCTCCGCCTCCCGCTTGCTACGCCACAGTACTGTAACTAGCTAGGAGTCGATAGTTCGATTCAGTTGCAAGGAGTCAAGATTTAGAGTCGACTCTTCGACTCCTCGGCCAACTCTACTCCACAGATTAAGTATTTACACGTATGGTGTGACTATATTTATGGTGTAAATATATTTAATCTGTGACTCTACTCTGAATCCACCCCCTCAAAGCAGGAAGTTCCGTGTGACGTCAGCTGGATCCGTTTAAGAGAGATAAGAAAATGTTAGATGGTCATTTTCTTATGCGATTGCATAGAAAAAGGTTCTAAAAATCAAATATTGTCTCGATCTTAGTTTCTATTTAAAAGGCTGCTTAAAGTTACATATTTGTGAATTAAAAGGATTATAAACCCGATTTGAAAATGCCTTCTTGTGCTATTGCTAGTACTTGCAAGAATACCTAACGAAATAAAGATAAAAATGTTTTGTTTCGAAGAATGAAAATTTACCATTTTTTTAGAAGTGTTAAAATTATCTTACAATTTAATGTCTGTTTTTATCAGAGTTGAAAAAAAACTGGGTTTTTTTCGAAAAAAAAACAAAAACAAAAACAAAAACCAATTTTTTCGTTTAAACCAGGTTTTCTTTTGGTTTCACCCGGGTTTTTTAAAACATCCTTTATTACATATACATGCATATTTATTGATAAAAAAAGACATTAATGGATTATAAGTTGTGTAACTTCATTTTAAAATAATTTAAATTAAATATTTACAGTGAATGTATGTAAAAAATTCAAGAAATTCATATTTTAATTTAAACTGTATTAGTAAACTGTCTTTTGTAATAAGAATAAACTGCTCTATACAGTGAAGCATTGATACTCTACAAATCTTTATAAACGATCTTTTGATTACTAATAAACATTTGAAAATAGTGATATAAATAAAATATTATTTTCCACAATCATTCAAATAATAAATTTCAAAAACTTCTTGCGATTTTGTTGCTTGAGTGACAATTAGAAGTCAACGGTTTTGGTCATAGATTCAGCAGATAACTAACATTTTTTTTTTTTTAAATGCTATAAGTAGTACCCAATCTTTGAAAGCTCTTTTATTCGGCTTCATATTTTGATTTTAATGCTTAAGATAACCTCCCAATTAAGACTGGGGATTTGTTTTACAGCTTGAAATCTTATAGATTGTGTTATGTTATTAATTGCGTTAAATAAACTGTATTTTTCAAAAAACTAAGATATTTTATATTAAATAATTAATATTTTTAGTCTATTTTATATTTGATCAATTCACATGTTTGAAGCTTTTTTTTAGAGAAATAAATATGTTCACTAATGCATGTACTGATTTTAATCCTATACATAAAAAATGACCTAAACTCACTATATCCAATGTTTATTGCTGAAATAAAGTGTTAAAAATAGAAATTATTTATATCCAATAATCTGAAACACGTAAATTATGAAGAAAAAGAGAAAATGTCATTAAAAAAAACCAGTTAGTTTAAACCGTGAACAATTGGTTTAAACCATGCCAACTGTGGTTTTTGTTATTATAATAATTATTTTTTTAAGATGAAATTTTCTGATATAAAATGTCAACATTTGTTTTGCTAGAACGTAGAACAATGAATTTTATATCTGTTTTCAGAATTTAGAAAAATTGTTTATAGAACCTAAAAGTTAACAACAATAATAAAATAATAATCCGAATAAAGAAAAAATATTAATTATTTTAAATTTGTTCTTGCAAAGCCCATAATTTATTTTTTTAAGTTCAATGTTTAGAAATAAGTTATTAGTTATATTTCTACCTATAGTGTAAAATTTATAAAAAATTACCAGTATTTTATTTTTTAAATACTTGATTTTCTTTCTTTCTTTCTTTATCTTTCTTTTAAAAAAGTGTACATTTAAACTTTATTTTAACCAGTCTGTGTCCGAAAGTAACACTCATTTTGAAATTTAAACATTAGCTGAATTTTGCATTTCCAGTGCAAAGTTAAACCCATGTAAAAATCACTTTTGGCGCATCTCTAGTTTGCTTATTGTGATATTAACGATAGATAAACTAAATCTATTTAAGATGATTTTGTAATGCAACTAATCCAATCAACTAACTCAAAATACCTAAAAAAACAATCATTTAAAGTCTAATTAATTTATGAATCCTTTTTAAAATTTTAATTTTTCACACGAAATTTCATGTATTGAAATAAAATTCGACCAAATAAACGCATTCAAAACCACGATTTTCCTTATCCTATCCTCAAACTAGAAGAACCGGGAGAACGTGATCATCCTTCCCCTTCTGTCTTCATTTTTGGGGATGATTGGGCTCCCCCTGCTGAGATATGCATTCTAAATGCTACTTTGGATAATCACAAACCTATTGCAGTTTAAAATAATACATTTTTGTATGAAAATAATGTATTTTTATGCGTAAAATACAGTAGAACCCCGATCCATCGTTTTTCAAGGGGTGCGGAGAAAAAAACGATGAATGCGGGAAAACGATGAATGCGGGTTAGCATCAAAATAGGAAAAAACACAATATTTATGCTTTACTAATGCATGCAATGTATACAGTGTACTAATAATTATTAATTTGTTGCTTACTAAACTGTAAAATAAATCAATCGAAATTACAGAAAATTGATATTTATTTTAAAAAATCAATATATATTTTTGGTTTTCTGTTCATTTTTTTTAAGTCAAAAAATAAATTTGCAAGATATACAACTCTTTTCTGGTCATTTTCTGTAATTTCATATGCGTATATAAAAGTTCATACAGTTTCAAAAGTCGTAATTGCATCAGACAGAGTTAGAGATGTTTCAGCTTCATCGGCATGAGCGTTATCCTCTGCTTCTTCGCAATTATTTTGATTTTTTGCATTATCAAATATTTCTCCTAAGTTTAGTACACCACATGTCGCAACATCTTGATCAGTGGAAACATAATCGCATCCTCTGCTATATACAACCACTCTTCATCCGCATTATTGTCGTCATTATCAACACAAACAACTCAAATGACTTATTTTAGGATAAAAAAAAAAGCAATTCCACTTTGTGTTTCATAGGAATTCGCATTACTTTCAATTTCATGTCGGTGAGGAGAAAAATTTTACAACGATGAATGCGGGAAAACGACTTTTTAAAGAACGATGAATGCGGGTTTCGTTAACATTATTGAAGTATGTGCAGGGACCGTAAAAATAAAACGATCAATGCGGGAAAACGATGGATGCGGGAACGATAGATCGGGGTTTTACTGTAAACAATTTGTAGGTTGCACTCCCTCTGTCCCAAATTAATTGCTCTAATTAGGTCGAAAATTTTGTCCAAAATTAGTTGCTACAGTTTAAGTAAACGGAGTTGAAAATAACTTCCCATAAATTTTAGTTGATCGATGCCTATAAAATTACAGTACAATGGATGTAACGCAGTATTCTAGGTTTTTAGAGGTTATGGCCTCTTGAATGTGAAATAATGGAAATAAGAAGTGGCGTTATTTTACCTAATGAAAAAGTTACGAGAATTGTAATTATGAATAATAATAAAATTAATATCCTAAAGAAGGAAAAGAATAACAAAGCTCGTAACGTGTTTTGCACTTTTTACTGCAACGTTTGAAAAATAGTAGAGTAAGCCATAGTACCATGTGTGCTGCAGCGATTACATTTAATATACTTCGTACTGCTGTATTATGCTTTTGGAAGAAATCAAATAAGTTCAAAACCGAAATTTACATTCTAAATTCTTAAAAAAATTGGCACAGTAGATAAATAACCACAAAAGAATGCATTTTAACAAATTACATTTATTTTTAACCCCTTCGCAACGGAAGCCTTTTACGAAATTTTTAATGTTTTAATGTAAATTACGCTACAATGGATATAACGAAGTATACCAGGTTTTAGATATTATGGCCTATTGAATGTTATATTAACTTAGATCCGAGTTAATAATAAAATTTTTTATTTCAACTTATACCAGTAAATTTATAAAGTAACATATTATTGTACTTAAATGCTGTTCAAGCTCTTTCCAAAGTTCTTAACGGAAGTTTCAAAAGCGAGTGAGCGCCTTTATCGGTATTAAGTTCTCCTCGCTATATCTACAGTATGAAGTGAAACTCATAGCTATAAAGAGCGTAGATGCCATTATTTACTATACGATGTTCAATGTTTCAGGTTCGATTCGAAATGAATTTAGTCTTTTCTTTACAAGTCATAATAAAATTTATAAAATTTCCAAGCAGCATTCTCAGATCTAAGGAAATTCAAATGTACTTGGGGATTTAGGGAATTTTCATAAGATTGACAATACTTTTCGAAAATCTGTACAAAAAGAGAATTTTTTTGTTCTTTTTTCTTTTCCTGAGAATGAACATGGAAGAAGGAAGTAAAAGGAGGTGAGAAATTGTTTTCAAGTTAACTCTTTAGAAGAGGGAGAGTGGGAAATAGTAATCTCGCAGCTCAATTTCGTTTCTCGAAATCCTATATGGCTAATAAATCATCTCCACCTGGACATACAGTCGTTAATTGCTCCAGCTAAGGGCATTGCTTAGTTTATCATCCAGTCTTTTAGAATAGAAAAGCAACTTGCAAGTTTCAGCATCTCGATCGATTGGAATCACTAGAATTAAAAATGAAACAACCCTTAGAAACGCCTATTATGGTGCTTCATTTGGAGAAAATGGAGGAAGAGGGCCGAAAGTTAGATCAAGTTTTTCTTTCTTCCTGGAATATTTTCAGGGAAAATCAAACAAATCATTTGTCTTATTTTCTTTTGTCCAAAAACCCCGAAT
Organism: Maratus speculifer; assembly: GCA_964019185.1. Classification (NCBI taxonomy): domain Eukaryota; kingdom Metazoa; phylum Arthropoda; class Arachnida; order Araneae; family Salticidae; genus Maratus; species Maratus speculifer. Next base: position 7,286 of record CAXHSM010001466.1, on the reverse strand, counting down.
TACGTATATAGCGAGAATTCGTTATTATAATTATATCCGTAGTGAAGTTCAATGGTTTGTATAATGTACATAAAACAGAAGAATGTTCAACAAAAAGATCTGCTAAAATATTAAACATCCTGATCGTATAAAATTTTTTTATTCTATAGCTTTTAAATATTAGTTAACAATAGTGAGTAATTTTCTAAAATTATGCAAATTGTTACCGGGTGTCCCAAAAATGACTGATGGATTTTAAAATTCAATAACTTGCAAACGGTGACAACTATTTTTAAAAAAATTGCAGGAGGGTTATGTATAATGTCAGGAGTTTTTTTTAACCGTAATTTTTTGTTTTAGTTCGAATTTCAAACAATAGGTAGCGCTGACGGCGATTGAAGGCCAAGTGATCAGTGCTGAGTGAAGCGTCGACGTGGCCTTCAATCGTCCTCAGCGCCACCTATTGTTTGAAATTCGAACTAAAATAAAAAATTACGGTAAAAAAAAACTGCTGACATTATACATAACCCTCCTGCAAAAAATTTTTAAATAGCTGTCACCGTTTGCAAGTTATTGAATTTTAAAATCCATCAGTCATTTTTGGGACACCCGGTACTTTATTCCAGTTTTTTTTTCCTTATCCGATAATTATTATTAGTATTATTATTATAGATTCTTATCACAAATAATTTTAAAAGAGGTATACAGCAGTCAAGGACTATCGTAGAATAATAAAAGGGCGATGTCGAATAAGAACGTATAAAATTTGTTTAATGTATATTCATACCATTTAATATAATTTGCTGATTTTCTTTTATCAGAAATAATTTTGTAGTGAACAATAAATTTCTTAAAGTATCAAGCTATCAGTATTAATTTACGGATTATATGCGAGTAAGTTATTAAATTGTTTTTGTACATCCATGCTCCGCCTTCGCTGTTTTTTATATTTAAACTCCGCCCATCGTCATTATGGTACAAAATCTAGTTATATAAATTAGGCGGAGCATCGTCTTCACGCTACGATTTGAATACAGATGTAAAATATATTAATGTTGTTTGAGAAAAATAGCTAATCTTTGAATATTGCAAAAAGCCTAAAAATCATTGCCCGTATTTCATGAATTTAAAATATGTTTTAGGAATACTAAAGAATTATAATTGTGTAGATTTTTTGTAATTTTTTTCAGTAAAAAATTGTGGGAAAAAAAAACTTATCCTACCGCATTCTATGAAAACAATATTTCTTTTTTCTTTTCTTTGTTTTTAATTAAAAAAAGGTTCATATATTTGTGTGTTAAATATTCCTTATGGTTGATCATTATCATGCCAATATATTTATTTGGCTTCATGTTGTTTGATGGGTATCACATGTAAATATTTTTACAAAGTGAAAGTACATAAAAAATGCTAAAAAATGAAAAATGGAATGGATTTAAGGCGGAGCTACACATTATTTCGATTTTCTCCTAATAAGCCTTGTCTTTTTTCTGTTTATGTATTTTTACCAATAAATTTGGAAACATTTATGCGAACAAATTGTTCCCGCGCCGCCATCTGTTGTTTCTTTTTACATTTTTATTGCTAGCCAATCCTTATTGCTACCATATTTTTATTCAAGTCACGCAATTTGATAATCTAGGGAGTTTTACTTCCATAGTCTAGAGAAAAAAAACTAAAATCCATCTGAGAACGCTTCACATGTTGTCTCTCGTAATTTTATATGTATGAATTTATCGACGTCGGAATTGCTACTAATTAAAACTACTAATTAATACTAAATTAAAACTACAGACTTATGATGTTGATTAAAAATCACATAGTCCTATGAAGTTCGCTCATAATATTTCTTCCGTAATAATTAATTTCTTCCATATATATATATATATATTTCTATTAAAAATTCTTAATCAAATATATACACTTACAGAAACCATTGATAATCAGTGGCGTATCAAGAAGGGGACGGTCCTTCCCGGAGGGTGACACCCAATCTCTTTTTGCAAATCTATATCTATATAATCTTGTAAGATTTTGGAAAAGAATTCTGAAATAGATTGAAAATTCTAGCGCACGACGCGACGTAACAGAGTTAATTTTCTTTCCTTTGAGAATGTGAATTTTTTCTAAATATGAGTCAAAGAACAAAAAGCAACCAATCCCACGAATGGGTAGCGAAAGCAAACTTTAAAAGAAAGACTTATCTTCTACATATAGACACCACATTGACTTATGCGAATTATGGGTTGAGTGATGAGTCGCTCCTGTTGTTTTTCTTTATTAAGGATGACAAAAGATAAATAAGAAATGGTATAATCATTTGTTGTAATAATGTAGAATTGTGATTGAAAAAATATGACGGACAAGGCCGGGGGGGGGGGTGACACCCTGGTAAGTGAGGGTAACACATTCCAGTTACACCACTGTTTATAGTACACATTGTATAAATAATAGCTATGAACAGGATCGTAGCTAGAAGTGAATAATAAGGGGAGGCTCAAGAAAATGTAGAGGGAGGCGGAGCTCATATATATATTTTTTTCTCTCTCCCATTGACATATAAAGATAAATTAGTATTTGAATTTTGAATTGACAGTGCTTTGAAGCCTATAGCTACAATGACTGTCGCCTCGATTGATCCATAATACACAGAAACAGAGACAATACAGAACACTTTTTATTACAGATATTCATTACATACCTTTATTACACTGATAAGGAACAACACACCATCCATGCCCGAACCCGGATTCGAACCGAAGACACGCGGTGTGGCAGCAGCTGCCACTACCAACCACGCCACTGAGTCGGCGATAAATTAGTACATTATCACTTTTGTCATGGTCATGACAGGTTATTTTGAAAGTTCACTTAAAATTTTAACATGGATAAGCCAGAAGAGCTCAAAAGTAGCGGCTGTTCGCGCAGCAGTTACGAAATTAATCACAAAATGTGATACATTGTTATCAATTGATATTGATAAGACTGATTCCGATTCTTTAATGGAATCATTAGAGCTCATAAATGAAAAGGACGCTCATGGAATTAGATTCCGAAATAGATGAGCTAATTCAGGAAAAAACTGAATATGAAAAGAGACTAAAATCTCTAGAAGAATGAAGGTTGAAATTTAATATTATGATGATACTTAAAAAATGAAAAATGAAAGTGAACCAAAAGTTTTACTAAAAAAACGACAAGCGTTTTATTTTTTTCCATTTGGGAATAAATGAAAGATTAAATCGGGATTTTTCGATTCCCTAGAGTTGGATTATGATACACAACATTATGTATTATCTTATTTTGCAGGTTTATTCATATTTATTAAGAATTAAATATCCCAAATGATATTTGGCACACAATAAGCAATGCGTACTCCTCGAAGGAATGGTAACGCGATGAAAGAAGCAACGATATGGCGACGTACAGAATTTAAAATTTGATTGTTTGTGACGATTCTGAACAAAAGCCAAAAGCGAATAGCCAAGAATCTGGGTGAGTGTTGTGTCTTGCGCTTAGGTCGCCACTTTCATAATAAGCTATCTTAAGCTATCATTTCGACACACCATTACGCTCTATCTTCACTGTAAAAAAATTTGACTATTTTGCTACATTCGTCACTCGACCTCTTTTATAGAAAACTATTACTTCAGGCTATCATGGAGCATTCTCATTGGCCAAAAGAGTGATATTCTATAAAAGTGAGAGAGTGATGACGCAGCAAAATAGTCATATTTTTTACAGTGTTGTTAAATCTGTTTTTGTCCAAAGATCTTCTGGATGAATGTGTCTTTGTCAATACTCTGATAAATAAAGACACTTTAAAAATACCAACAGCAAAAAGCAAAAAGGGCAAAAGTGAAGTGAAAAAAATACAGTTGTATAAATAGTACAGTTACAGTTAAAGTGTTGTTTGTTTACAAACAAATTTTATTATTTGGTAATTTTAAATTTTGTATTTTAGTATTTTAATCGAATGCTACTTAGTCTAATGTAGAATTTTCAATGCGAAACAATTTTTCTAATTAATCTAGTTTTATCTTTGAAGTGCTATATTATATTCTCTTCCTATCTAATGACACCAATATTTAAACCATTCTTTGCTTTAATTTATTAGTTGCTATTTTAAATTATTTATATACATATATCTTCATATTTAAAATTTTTTTAAATTCAAGAATAATCTCTTTTATGTTAACAGATAAGTTTGCAATATAGATTTTTGACTCCCCCGCTTTGTTTGTGCCATTGAACTGAAATCTCATCTTGTCCTTGGGCCGGCCTGCAGGATTATTTTGCCGGATGCGAGTGTTTTCCGCATGATAAGTAACAAGGAAGTTCGTCTGTCGAGAAAAACTATGTAACTAGAGATGGCAAACTTCATGGAGTTTTTCCACAAGCGAAAGGTATATGTTTACTATTCTCCTTTTTTATTTTTTTTTTATATTGTAACGAGGCCATTCCCCTTTTTGCATAACTTGATTAAAGATCTCAGTTTGCTTGATTAGTAATATCCGTGATTGCAGTTCACAATATCCTCTTATATTTTTGTGCGTACTGTCATGGAATATAGTTAACATTCTGTAATATTTGTTTGTAATATTATTTAAAATTGTAATATTTGATTAAAATTATAAATTCGAATTATGTTCTCTTCTCAAAAAAAGGTAATGTTTTGCATTAAAAATGAACGGTTAGTATTTTAATAATACACAGGAAAAAATATTTTCTGTGTATAATTAGTGCTGTCATTAATACCATATATTTAGATGTAAACTATGCATTAAATGTTTAATGTTAGTTTCATAGGATATTAGAAACATAATTTTATTTTTCTTTGTTGCTCCATTTTTTATTTCTTCTTCTATGGCGGTATGTGAAAAATATTTCCCACTTGCTTAATTTATAAAATATTTTAATATAATTAATCATTTAAATATTTAATTAAAAGTACATACTACTCACTAATGTCAAAAACTTATTAATATATAATATTTGTTGTGTAATTTAGCTTTTGCTGTGTTAATATTTTAATGTTATAAAATATTTATCTCAACAACCTTGAAGAAAAATAACAAAAATTTTATATTCTGCTTATATTCTTTGTATTTTATATCTATAAGGATAGATGTGTCAGTAAGAAACATCTTTATGGATTTTTGTTAATTATTTTTTAATTATTAGTTATTAAATTCTAGTTTTTTTTCAATATTATATCAATCTATCGCCATTATTTAACAATTCTCATAATTTCATACCCCAGTATAAATTAAAATTTAACTGTAAATAACAAACATATCAAAACACCTGAAATTCCAGTAATGAACACTCTATAAAAAATAATAAATTATTATTTTTATGATTTTATGTAGAACCAGAATTTAGTGAAAGCACACTAATGAAACTAAATCTATTACTTGAGTAGTTTGGCATTTTATATAAATTGTCGAAATTGATCCATCAACAATTCATTAATAGAGCATTACTATATATATTAAAAATATTTAAATATACTTTTAAATTATGTTTTGGAATTGCAATGCATTTTATGAATAGTTTTCACATGCTTTATTTTCATATATTATATTATGCATATCCATGATGGGTAAGTATTACGATGGTCCTCAACTGCTATTTTATACTAAATAGCGCCATCTTATAAATTTACATTTTGATCCACTCATAAAAGCAATCAAAATTTAATCTTTTAACAAAGTGTAGTATATTTTGTTCTCTTTTCGATGAGTTTCTCTCAGAATCCACATAACAGATTTTGTATTTTTTGCATTCTCTTTGTTCTTTATCAGTGAATATCTATTTGATATTTTATCCATCCAATCTTATATTTTATACCTGTGTATAAAACAAAGTTGTTAAATCCACAAATTGTTAAAGGATTACTGTATTTTGTGTCTGTTATTTTAAGGCTACATATCCAAAAAGAAATACAAGAATAAATAGAAATATTTTGTTCCGTTGATAAACAGATATCATGTTACATATCAACATAAACATGTTTTAATGAAATACTGTATTGAATTCCTCGTTGCATTCTGTTATTAAATTTGGGAAAAAGGTAAGTCCCAAATTTTAATCTAGTTAAGTGTTTTAGAATGCTGGTAAAATAATTAAGCATAGATTATAATAGAGCATAATGATAAATTGATGCATTGTGAATTGTGACAATTCAAAGAATATATGGCTGTTTATTGTTTGCACTTGGTTAAGAAAACATATTAGCGTTAGAATTCCTAAAAAAAAGTCACTGGTCCCAAGGACCAGTAAGCACGAGAATTTACTGGTCCGCAGACATCATCACTAGTCCGCTACATAAAATTCTATTAAATAATTTTAACACTTAGAGTGGCCTCTCCCCCCGCCCCCTCCCTGGAAAATAAACCAATCTTACCTTGCATTTATCCAAAATTTTCAGCATAATAAAAAGTAAAATTATAATTTGCTAAAAATTAAATGAACCAGTACGTAAAGAAAAACTATCAAATTATTAATTAGACATTTTATTTGCCATTACTTATTTCGACTGACTGTAAGGTTTAATGCAAATTTTTTTCAATTTTTCACCAGATTGTTGCCAGAGTGGTGGAATTGTAGCTAGTGTCAGTGATGCAGCTGGACTTGAAAAATCCTGGGTCCCCGGGACAAAGGACTTCTAAAATTCTGGGTCCCTTTTCTATAAAAGCGGGTCCCCACTAATAATAAGTCATATTTTTCGACGCAAAAATTTAACTTGTTCATTTCCACAAGAAAAATAAAATACAATAATTGTTTTAACTATAATAAATAATTAAAACCAATATTAATTTAAGAGAAATTTTCTGTACTTTTTAAAGAATAAATGTGCAAGATACAAGTTTAATTATAAAATAATGCTTATTTAAGTGTAGAAGATAACAAGTATCACTATTGTTTGCATTTCTTTTATAATTGGGACAAGACAGGTTTATTGAAAAAGATACTTTAGCGGAAAAAAGGAATATTTTTGTAGAGTAAATGGGTATTTTGCTTAATGAAATGGTGCTTTCAGGAGTCACATTCATTCAGAAAGATTTGGAGCAATAAAAAACCGGTTGGGAAGTAGGAAAATCAGTTTTTGGAGCAGCAACAACGATTTTGAAGCAGGAAAATTAGTTTTTAAAACAGAAAAATTCTCTCCCGGCATTCACTTATTTATTATTATTATTTTTTTCATGCTTTTTTGTCGAAATTCCAGTTTTTTGCGTTATTTTGATGAAATCTTTAGTTTTTTCGGGATTTATTGACGAAATATACCGTTTTTTGCGATATTT